>JANHZU010003768.1:0-15445 GCA_032468055.1 Acrochordus granulatus
AGACTCAGCACATTTCATGTCCATTTCCATGACGCGAATTTTCCATGATCTCCCGAGATCGACGGAGCCAACAACAACAACAACAACAAGTGATCCTGTGAGACTGAATGTTTAGTTAGTTTTAGAAGGATGTGATATCCAGCATTCTTATATGTTTTAATAATAAAATCTGAGTCCTGGAGAGATGAGTTAACTACAGTATATATTTCAGCTATAGTATATTTAAAATGTAAGAGTACGCAGTGAACATACAGTGGAACCTCGCAAGACAAGCACCTCACTGCATGAGATTTTCACAAAACGAACAAACATTTTTAATAACATTTATTTCTGTTGACGAGTGGCGAATTGCAAGACGAGCAAGCTTCGCGCGATAACTTATACATCATCAGTCAGTGCACTCTGTATTTTCCGTTCAGGCAGCAACCACGCGAGACTTCTGTCGATGCTGCCACATGCAGTTTATTCCATTACTGTCCTGATGCTGGGAAATATTAAAGGCAAAAGGAGAAGGGGAACAGCAGAGGATGAGATAGTTAGATAGAATTGTAGACATGTGGGTCATAGATTTGGACAGATTCTGGGAGGCACTGCAGGACAGGGAGGCCAGCATGCTACAGTCCAAGGGATCATGAAGTGTTGCACATGAATGAGTGACTGAACAACAAAATCTCTAATCCAGTCTAGTTTAACCCTTAGCCTGAAACTTTCTGTTCAAAAGCCACAGTCTTGCTAATTGGTACAGTACAATATTTAGCAGCTCTTTGGATCACCACTTTTTTATAAAAACTGGAGGCATGTGTTCTTGGCTGAGCCACTAGAGATGTGTCGGTTCCAGTAAATCAACCCAAATATAATGTGGGCAAAAGATTCCCCACATGGTAGGATTTTACGCAATTAGTCCTTTATTCAAAACATACAAGGAGTTAACGATGAAGGAAACTCCTCTTGTTTTCTCATAGCAGGCAACAATCAGGGCGCAGGTCTCTTGAATAAGAGAGCAGTGTCAACTGTTGCTTGAAGATTTACTGAGTTGACAAAGGTTTCCAGATCAACATTTTCAATAATAAGGGGCATTGCAATGTTGTAAAATTTATTGTATTTCTACAGAGCAATAAATAAGAGAGGTCCATTATGTATAACAAAGATAGGATATTCTGGAATGAGAGACAGTCATTTGCAATAAAGGGTATCCCAGAAGCAGGAGAAAAAATCTGGCAGTATCAGCACTGAAATACTTTATGCATAAAAACAAAAACGGAGCAATGGGATGTTGAAGCCTGGAGTGTGGGAAGAAGATACAAAAGTATCATTGATGGGAGGAAAGTGAATATGCCATTTTATTTGTTGGATTTGGAAAATGTGAATTGGAGAAAAACTCTGCAAAACATCTATCTTGTGATTACTTCCCAAGCACATTAAAATAAATGAAGGATGTTGCAATTTACAGGGAACTCCCAATGTCTGTGTAAAGAATTTGTGTTCATTACAACAAAGCAGAGATAGCATGAAAAGTAAAAGTTGGATCTTTTGGTTGTTGCACATTTAAACATTTGGATCATTGAAGTGCCAAAGACACTAAGATTCCATGACTATATTTCAGAAAGATTTGTTTTTGTTTTTTTAATAAATACATAGCATAAACACAAACATTGTTAATGTTTCCATAGAGAGAGTACTAGTGAGTGCATTCTGGCACTGCCTTTGGCAGAATTTCTTTGATGTAAATTATTCTTTATCTTGAGAGACCTGTAGTAGAGACCAACATAGTATGATAATATGGTGATGGGAGTTCCCAATATGTACATGTATATATGTGCGTGCTTATATATTTTCTTCCTGAAGATAGATAGTTTTTAAACCTAGCTATAAAGATAAGGTTGGGGATAAGTGAGAATCTAATATTTGCTCTCATGCTGTGTTTTCACTCCAGTTTGTTTCCAAACTTGTTATGAAATTTGAAAAAGTAAATAATGGAGCTTGTATTTGATGAAATCTTTTTTTGTGTGTGACATGTTCACCAATACAAAATATCATAGATTTATATGTTTCAATCGCAATAAGTTATACCAAACTAATTGCGTACCAAAGAATAACCCTAGGGAAAAGTATAAACCACAAGAGTGCCTTCAGATTTTTTCTTGAAAGATTGATAACAGAAATAATATATTTAAATTTCTATTCTGTTATGGATTTTACTGCTGTTTATGAATACAGTCTTTCACACAAATGTGATAATATCCTGAGTCTTCTCAATATCAAAATTTTAACTTGTAGCCATTTAGCTTGAGAATCCTGGGAGCTGAAATCTACACATCTGAAAATACTCAGGTGGACAAGACAGAATTACCTGATGCTTAGGCAGAAGAGGGAACCAACTATGCCGCCTTGAGGTCAAGTCTTTCAGAAATTCCTATAAGATTGTTATAGTTTGGTCTTAATATATTTTATATGCTTAGATCCAACTTGTATGTCTGAGTTTTTGTATCAGAGTGTATGTTTAAACTTAAGAAACAGAAGAATAGCAGCTTGATGACCTGCTCAAGTTATTCACATTTTATTTTCAACAAAGCAAGTTTTCTAAGTTTAATATAAATCCACACGATTTCAAAGCATGCACATGCATATTGAAAGGTTAGTCAACCCTGGATAAGACTGCTCAGCACAGTACTGTCCTTCTGTGATTAATATAAAAAGAGACTTAGAAAGGGAAATAAATGAGAAAGAAAAAGTTAACAGTTTTTGAAGCTAAGCAGGGATGGGATGATAAGAAGAAGAATTCACAGCTGTAGACTAGCCTGAGAACTTGCAGAAAATAACCTGGAAGACAACAATAGCAAATAATTTCTTAGATTTTTACAAGGAAACTGCTTGTCCATGATGTCATCAGAAATAGATCTTGACTTGATTTTTATTCTTTGAAAGTCAATGGAATGTTGGAAATATGTAAGATTTTGTCTTGAGAATCTTCGGTTGGATAACTGTTGGCACAGGAATAATTTTGCTATGATGGAGAAAGAGACAAAAAAAAGAGATAAAATTGACAAATGAACTGGAACCTGCTGCAGAATGTGGAAAAAAACAATCCAAAAACTATCCAGTTTAGCCCTACTGGAGTAATGGCTGTGCAGTGGCTTGTAGTGCTGCCAATTCCACCA
The DNA here is from genome assembly GCA_032468055.1 of Acrochordus granulatus. NCBI lineage: Eukaryota > Metazoa > Chordata > Lepidosauria > Squamata > Acrochordidae > Acrochordus > Acrochordus granulatus. The sequence continues at coordinate 3,159 of JANHZU010003768.1, forward strand.
TTCTTAAGTCCCCTCTCCTCTTTTCTGGTTATGTAAGAATGGAACATGCTGGCTGGGAATTTTCTGGTTATGTGATAATGAAACATGTTGGCTGGGAATTCTGAGTGTTGAAGTTCACCACTCTTAAAGTTGCTGAGACTGAAAAACACTGTATTAAGGACTTTAAAAAATTCCGTAAGCCATGCTTGGCATATTTCTCTATTTTGCTTACCTTTATATAACCAGTAAAATTGCTTATAAAATCTTACTTTAGAATACTTAATGCATCAGAGGGGAGAAAAGTGCAACAAGAGCCACAAGTGACCCATTTTTTTTCAGAAAAAAAGACCTTTATGTATGAAACATATATGAAAGACAGATTTCCCCTGATGCTATTTTAAGATAAAAGGAAGCAAGCAGCCTTTGTATGTGACCAGAGCAAAAGGATCAGTGATCAGGCTCAGCAGGACTGAATTAGTGAGTGACTCATCTTACTCCTGGGAATGCAATTGTGCTTTCAAAAGAAAATTCTGTGTAGTAGTTTCTTTTACAAACTATAACATAATGTCACAGGAGATTAAAGGAGAACAAACACTGTGTCTAGTGGTGTGAAGATTTTACAACTGCTCTCAGAATGAAGGCAATTGAAGGTCTTATTTATCTATGGGTGTTCCGCAGAATCTTGAACAAATGGGCACTGTAGAAATCACCATGATACACAAATAAATACATAAATAACTTATTATAGCTCACTTTGCTCTATGACTATTTGTGTCAAAGAGTGAAACTGCAAGTACAATATAAGATTAAACATCAGTTGTAAGGTCTGAAGGAAATGCTATACATAACTGGAAAAGATAGAATGGCATGGCCATTTACATTATCCACAACACAACATTCAGTATATATGCAATACAGTTTATAGAGCTAACATTTTATTGGTTATTTTGATTTTTTTCTGAATGCCTCACAAACATATCCATCATGTACTTGTACTATAATTGCTGAGTTCCTTTTTTAATTTAGTGTCTGAAAGAAAGAGAAAGAAAAATATAATATCCTGTTAATATTTGTTCAAAATATATTAAAATTTAATGGAAGAGTAAAGTGTTGCAAATTATAGCACTTTCTGCCCTGTCTCTGATAACAATTACATTTGACTGACTAATATTAGCTGCGCTGCACAATTAACTGATCGAGTCAGTGGTCAAACGGGTCAGTGGTCAAACATAACGAAAAAAGTTTCTTATTCCTTTATTACAAAATTTTCCCAAAGATCCATGCATAGTGCCCATTTCTAAGCTTAGACAAGAAGCTAGAAAATGGAAAGGTATTTATATATCAACAAACAGTACATTTTTAATACCTCATTTTTGTATCCTTTGGTAAACTGTTGTTTTCCTTTCCTTTTTTGGATAAAGGTACAGTTATACTATGATTTTATAATATATCTTTCTTTACCCATGCTTGCATCATTAGTTTCATGTTTACTTTTACAGTTCTCATTTAAATAAAACAAATAAATAAAAGAAACCTGTTCTTGCCAGCATCTAACATTACACATTTGTGTTACTGCTTGCTATATAATATTTGCTCCTTATCCCAGTTTCTGGAAAACCCAATACCTAATACAATATGGAGGTACCTCTGAACCCAATATATTCCAAACTAAACTGTTACAGCATGAAAGAAGACTGAAACTTTTTATTTCTATCATTTTTCTTCTACTTTTTTAGTCATCTAATCTGGCAAATACAATCACTTCAGCTCAAAAGTTTATTTCATTAAGAAAATGCTTGCGTGTGGAGTGAAACATTTCTTCCTTGGCAATACCACTATTTTGATCCAAATCAGTCCCACTCTCTTAAAAAAAGACATTTCCAAAAGATCATGAAATCAATAAATCCTTTCTCTTCAAAATCCCTTTTCACCCGGGCTTCTAAGGGGTGAAACCAATCTTTAAAAAATTCTTTCAACCCTCAAGGACTTTTTAAAAAACATTTTCAAAAGTGAACTTTGGAAGGATTTCATAAAGGGCAGGATAAAGTTTAAAATGCTCCTATCTGTTTACTGTATTCTCAGATTTCAAAATAAAATAAAAGAAATAGTTTAAAGACTACCTCCTTGATTGATGTAAATATATTCTCTTTGCCTGGTCATAAGGCTGGGTTATTTAGGGGACTGTCTCTCCCCAGATGTGACTCCCTGTCCTGTGAGATCCAGCAGGAGAACATGTGTGAGGTCCTATGTGTTAGGGAATGCCATCTGTTAAGGAATGCACGTCTCTGGATAAGAGCTTTTCTGTTTTCTACAATTTCCACTTAGAGATTGGACCTTGTCCCAACTCCCCTGGCTTTCCATAACGCCTTAAATATCTGGTTTTGTTCCTAAGCTTGGGGTTGTGTGGTTGAAACTGTATCTTAATGGTGTTGGTTGGTTTTATCTCTGCTCCTATATTTGTTATTTATTGCTATTTATGACTTTGATACATTTTTATTCTCAGCTAGGGAATTATATGTTTGAGATGGGTGGCCATATAAATTGAATGAATGAATGAATATTTTTATTAAATATTCCAACAGAGAAAGATTAATGAAAGCTACAACTTCCAAATGCTAGTTTGCTAGTATGTAGCCATTGAATTACCCTACATAGAGGTGTATGACTCTCAGATACAGTAAGGTTCTTCCAGATAAGAAGGGGAAGTGTTGAAATGTGGGCTGGGTGCATCAGTAGCACATTCAGCAAGTGTTGAACTTTATGTGCTCAGCTTGAAAATCAATTCATATATATAATACTATTATTCACCAGCCATGCAGAATTTATGCAGATGTAATTCTAAGGTCAAATATGATTGCCTTTACTGACATAATTTACTCACACCCACAGCAGATTTAAAAACAAAAAGCCCTTTAATTCAATGAAGGTCATTTATAAATACATTGAATTCCACAGAGCAGTGGGTATTGGATTCCTGGATCCTTCCTTCACCTGATGAATACTTTCAGAACAGTGAAAAATAATTCATGAGTGCCTTTTACGTATCCACAGTATAGGTAGTCCTCATTTAACAACCACAATTGAACCTGGAATTTATGTTGTAATTTGTTGTGATTACTAAGTAGGTTATCACATGACCTAATTCGATTTTATGGTTTCTTTTATGATGGTTGTAAAGTGAGTCACCACATCAGGCCCCGCTGCAGAAGGCGCAATGTTCTCTCGGTTGGCTTTGCACGCCCTGGCCCCAACCGGCCTGAAGGGCTCTGCCCTTCCTATCTTCGGGCATGATTCAGGTATCAAGAACACTTCATACAGGTCAACAACACTTGGCTCCTGTGCCAGCGTGTCCAGAGACATCGGGAAAAGTTCACCATGGAATAATCCCTGAAGAATTTTTCCAGTTTTTATATCCTAAAACAGGAGTCTGTTTTAGGACTCCTAAACTGGACTGACTCTTTACCTTCTGTCTAAAGAAATTTATATAATAAATCATGAAACCTTAAGTGCTGGCATGGTTGTGGGTATAATAATCTATGGAGTTAAGAAGTATGGTCCTGCTCTAGCAGCTTTTCTTGACAAACAGATGGAGGTAACTATAATGCCCTATATTTACTTTGTTGTACAGTTTATTTTGTTGCTGATGTATTTCCAGGAATATTATAACTTATCTGCTATAATATTCTATCTGTTATTTTTATTTTTATAACTCTCTATCTGTTCTTTCAGTTGCCGAGAGTCAAAATGTAAGCATCTAAATGACTAAATGAATCCTGGTTTAAAATACATATCTTACTCATTTTAAAAGTTGATTTAAATGATAAACCATTTAGATGTTTATTTCCAAATCATGTTAATTTTTGTTGGATCAATAAAATGGTGACATCACTATTACTTCTTATGGGCAAGTTTCAAAAGTAATTAAGCATACTCCCCTCAATTTTTTTTCCTATGTCACATATAGAATATGCTCTAAAGCCAAGCAATGTTCCACTTTGAGGAGATTTTCCAAGCTTCCTGAAGAATGGTCAGCAATTGGAGAGTTTGGGATATATTGTAGGGATATGACATAGGTGATGCCTTGAAGTAAAAGTGCATCCCAGAACCCCTTGCAAGGCACAGAGGCATCTGCAAATGAAACCAACATGGAAAGGATCCCAATGGGATGCTTTACGAATATTTCTGAGAGGGACTACTGGTGCTTAAAACCATTCCAAATGTTTTTTACTTTCTTCCCCTTCCTTCTAAGGCTAGCAGGCTGGTGAATGCTAGGGAGTAACTAAGTGGGTGTGAAGGGGTGTACAGGGATTCAGGTCAGGATTGGTATGTGGGGGCATGTGAGAAGTATGTAGATTGGGAAGGTGTAGTTAACTGTGCATCAGAAATGCCACATGGGTAAGGAAGAGTGTGCAGGTGGCACTTTAGGCAGAAGGATGCTCAGAGGTTCATGCAAGGTGCTGTCCTGGTTGAGTAAGATACACAAGAGGGATGGTGTGAGTCAAGAAAAAAGTACAGGGGTCACAGGGGTGTTTGATAGGTACTGCATCAGTTGGGGATGGCACATAGGAATTGGAGAAGCATGGGTTGGGGAGAGTGCATGAGAGTGCACAAGGTGCCAAGTGGCACAGATCAAGGAAGACATATAGGGGGTAGCACAGGTCAAGGGAGTGTGGGGGGATGGCAGGGCTGGAAAAGATGCATGGGGGTTCATTCTTCCCTATGCCTCCCTCCCTTTTGAGCAGGCAGGTAAATGGCTGCTACTGGGTGGGGAAGGGGGCAAGGGATTGCAAGGCTGGCTGGGAAACTGTCATAGAATATGTAGAAAACGAAGATCATGTGACCTCAGCAGCAGCTTAGCAGCTCAGTAGTAGCAAGAAGTAGCCACAACTTCCTCAAATGTTGTTTCATTGGGACTTAGGGGTCTTGGATTTGAACGTTCTGTAAGTTAGCCCATTTGGGGTACATTGGTTCAAAAATTGTTGTCCTATGATGCATTGTTCCACCCAGTTAAAGGTTAGGACGAGAGCTTTAGTAATATACAGATTATCTGTTAATAGTGTTTAGAATGAAATATAACATACATTTATACATCCGTAAGTAGATATCCATCTAATTTCTTCTCCCCAGCCTCAGGCATATGCCCCACCATCCACCAGTACATTCCTCGTAATTCCAAAGCCTTCATCCCGATACCTCGCTCCAACAGTTATGCAGTCCTTTGCAGAGTGAATGTCTCCTCATCCCAATGTGAATGGGTCTTGGTTGCCAGCAGGGGACGCTGTTACTACTTCAACTTGGACCTGAAGGAACACCTCATCCTCCACCAGATGGGCCTCATTGTCATGCACATGAAGAAGGAACTGGAAGGAGAATATCAGGTCCTCTCTGGGGTAAACCGGACCTGCCAGGGACGGGTCTTGATGACAACTGTGGGTAAGACTCTCTGGGAGAAAGAAGAGGGAAATTGCTAGAAAAATGATGGCTGATTTTTCTGAGTAGGGAGATACAGTCATGCTTGTGGAATGCTTTAGGGCTGTTGCTTTAACTAGGACTGAGAAGTGGTGAAATGTTCTAGCTAAGAAATTCTCTCAGTAACCTCAAAGCAGTGATTTTTGGCAGTATCCATGCAACGTGGTCATATTTACCCAAATGCTACGTTTAGTTAATGGTGACTTTGAAGGGTGGGGTGTTGTAGCTCAGCAAAAAACCACATGCCATTCTAGCCACTTTGTTAGTTCCATGTATTGTTTGGAATCTCCAAATGGTTGATTCAATAATCACGTTAATCATGTTGTGTGAATGCAGTTAAAGAATCACAACACTACTTCATAACTCACCCAATCTAACTGAATATACAAAAACTGAAATACCCAAACTTATAGAATTCATGGACTTGTGCCTTCCCACATACTTCCAGTTTGATGGCCAAAGCTGCAAATAAATCAAAGATACTCCAACGGGATCCTCTAACTCAAGACCTAGAAGCAGTGATGCAATAATAGAAATTATAGTCCTTCTGTTAATACAACCCTAAATATGAATAGTCTATGTAGATGATATTTTCCTAATAAAAAAGAACAATTACAGCAGAAAGCACACTGTCTAATCAACCATGCATTTTATGGAATCAAATTCACAAAAGAAAAAAATAACAAAATATCTGCCAGAGACATCTTTATCAGCAGAGACAACCAATGCACAGTATATTATTAACACAAGTATAAAAAGCAGCAACTGTCACAAGACACAAAGCTGCATAAAGACTCCATTCAGTCAGCCGTAAGACACTGCAGCCAGAACTCTGAAAAGCAGGAAGAAATGACTTACAAGATACATAAATGCCCATGTAACTTCAAGAAAAAGTCCACCCAATTGAATATGACACAAACAACTTCCCAAAAGAATACCCTCCCTCACATCAAAAGTATTTCAGAGTCCACCAACAGGTTACTCCATACAAAACCTTCTGTTCAAACCCATAGCCCGAGTACCAAAGGAAGACAAAACAGAAGTTCTATCCAAAATACCATACAAAGACTACGGACACCACTACATAGGACAAATATGAAGATGACTAGCAAAATGGAGTCCCAACAAGTAGCCAAAAGTCCCAATACCACCTGAGTAATATCACCTCTCACTAACAATCTGGGGCAGAATCTATTTCATCTGGGCTGGAAAACCATCAAAATTTTAATTTGGAATTTAAGTAATAGTTTAGATCTATATTTAAACAGATTGAAAAATACAAGAAATGTTTAGAAACCTTGGGTCTAACCAAGCCACAATAAAAAAATATAGACTTCAACCTATCCAGGGATGCACCAAAAGATATTACTGAAGGTTTCATTCACATATACAGTAACTGCTACCAAAGGATCTCCTCCACCCAAGCATGTCCGCACATGACATAGTAGAAAGATAAATTGTCAGACAACCAACCAACTTCATTTCTCCACTCTTGCACTCTTGATGTTACCTATGGGGACATGTTTGCAACCTCAGTACCTACCCAACTACACTAGATGCCAACTCTGAGCTGCACTTATTATCTTCTATCATGCTGCAGTCTTTCTGTCTAACCCCTCCCCCACAAGGTAGCTTGTGCTGAGGACCATCCCAGGAAACTTAATCCCCCTTGCTACCTGATCTGCAGGATTCCGTTTTAGGAAATACATAATAAATCTGCAGTGTAGGAGATTTAGTGTGGGAGAAGGAAAGGCAGAGCCAGGGGTTAAGAAGGGGATCAGCTGGGAGTCACTACGCACACACATACACCAAAGATTTAACCCCTTGTGAAGACTGTTACCCTTATGAGGGTGTGCAGGTGCTTGGCAAAATTGAAAAAAGAACCTTGGAGCTTCAATAAACCTGTTGATTAGAACTGCACTGATTTGAGCCTGATCCTGATCCTTACATTTAGCATAAACCACATGACCCTAAGCATCTTTATCCCCAGTAAAAGCATGGTGGGACTTAACTCCCAGTCAGAGTTTATTCTGGAGGGTAAAAAAGATAATCTTACAGAACAAGTTGTGTGTCCTTGCTGTGTCCTCAGAAAGCTGGCAAATTATGACTCAGAAGATTTCTCCTTCTCCTGATCCTTTTTTCAATACTAGGGCCATTATTCCTTTATCGCATTTTCTTGGTGATCCCTGGCATCATGTTCCTGGTGGGACTGGGAATGCTGTGGGATTGGCTGATCAAAGCTCGCAGCCGCCTGGAGACATCCGAAGAGGAACAAATCACTAACCAACGGATCCAGCATGTCATCCCTCCCTAGGATATGGGTGCCCATCTGTGAGAGAAACTCAGCCTTTTTTCCCATTCACTAAAGAGGTAACATCAATGTGACCTGGCGCTCATTTGCTCTAAATGTTTGGCTTGTAAATATCTCTTGACCGTTGTCCTGCTTGAATTCTGGTTTTTGATTCATTTGTTTCAGTGATTGTATTTAATAAAGAGTTGTAAACCAAACTGATTTTGGGCTGAATAGTGACTGCTTGTTTGATGTTCTGAGCTCAGGCATTTGATGCAGTTCTATCAGTGTCACTCCAGACTGATCCCATAGTAACTGAAGGACAAACTGCCTTAGAATTCATGACAAGTTAGCCAGAAACTTTTGGTCAGGTAGGAATCCAGATTAAAGTATCCTTGACTGATGTAGTTTGGCTCTGTTGAACCCAATCTGCAGAAGGGGCCCAAAATCCAGATAGCTCCTATATCTTGTGGCTTTGAAGAGCCATGAAGACCAGGTCATTCACCCAAACTTTTAGCAAGGAAGAATGACACTCTTCAGATTGTGTGGCTTCATTTCTTTTTCATTCCTTTTCAGGTTTTTTTTGGTCATCCTTGCCATCTCCCCTTCTTTTTGTCTGTTATTGTATTATTTTCCTTTTTATTTGTGAACAGCCCTTAGTTGTTGGCAGTTGGTTAACATACAAATTTAATAAATAAAAAATTGGAAAAAAATCAGCTAATCTCATATTTAGCTTGAACTTAAATTACCTGAAAATCAATAGCCTCAAGAGGAAGACACCAGGAGGAAAATGAAAATGCTGGCTGAGGAATTCTGGAAACTGAACTGCACACATCTTAAGAGTTAAGGTTGAGAAATACTGGACTATAAATTTAGGTCCTCTTCCATAAATCTAGGTCCTTTTCTAATTGTTCCTATATAGTATATCCATTCTGAAAAGCAGTTTCAGGCAGGAGTAGGATTTGGTTGACAGATTACCCTAGACAATAAACTGATTGGACAGAGATTGGGAGTAACTGAAACAACTGAAAGTTGAGTTTAAATTGATCCAGCCCATTTCCAGCATCAAATAAAGATACCAGAGGAGGCTAACCAATTCTCCCTTCTCCCATGCTATTATTGCTTATGGGTGCTGAAAAGTGTCATTTGAACATTGTGGATAAGCGGAGGAAAGTATGAAATAGTAATACAGATACTTGCCCAGTTAAAGCCATCTTCTAAATATGATGGTTAAGCGTAGAAAGAAGAGATAAGATAGGAGAATCTTAATTTTCCCTGAAATGACATTGGTGAGATTGGCAGATTATTTGAGCAGTGCATCACAAACCAGGCATTTATTGGCACAAACTGAAATATTTCCAAGATGAGTGAGACCAGCAAAGAGAGATCAGGCTGTGCAAGATAAGGGTAAGGATTTTGAAGTCCGACCACCACTTTTTCTCAGGGAGATGTTCTGATATGAACAAAATGGAGTGGGTGGAGGGAATTTCTACACAGCTATATGGAAAAGTAAAAGTATGCCCCCTCCCCAAACTGACTATACAAGATCAGGAATAAATTCAGGAAAAAATGGCTTCACAGTTATTACTTGGCATATGGTAGAGTTTTTCATGTTCTTTTCCACTCTGGTCTCATCCTGCATTTTGCTGCTGTTATGTGACATGAAGTTGTTCTCAGCTCTTAGCAGCTGTATGGATAGATCTTCCTCAGGATGATCTGGTCCAAAGCTGGCCCTTTAGATATTCCCATGACGCACCCATTGTCACTGCAATCAGGTCCATCCATCTTGCAGCCAGATACCATCTTTTTCCCTTTCCTTCCACCTTTCCAACTCTACAGATTTCTCAAGCAATCTAGGTCCTTGTCTCCAAAATATGGTAACTTGAGCCTGGTCACTTGTTCCTTGAGTAAGAACTCTGGATTGATTTGATAATTCGTATCTTTGTATTTGCAGGAATCTTTGCAATACCAAATTGGAGTCAATATCCTTTCTATCCTGATTCTTCAAAGTCCAACCTTTGTTTCTATAAAGGGTCATAGGGAAAATTATCACTCTTGATTTTTGCAGATGTAGACATAATTCAGTGAATATCTCTACTAAGGCCTTCCCAACTAAGATCAGGAAGTATGGCTTGTTCTCATTGTTTGCCCACAGCTGAATGTATTGAAATCAGGTAAAATCTTCTGCTGCAGATGGGCAGAAGCAACCTCTTATCTTCACTACTGTCTATAGGTCAAGGAATTTAAATATATGAGAAAGAGGAAGACAAGTTTAAAGCTGTACCTAGAGAACTCTGTGCCAAGAACATCATAATGAACCACAATTTGATTAAGCCATTTTCAAATCTTGGAGCAATTGCTTGCAAAGAATGAATAGATTGGGTTGTCTCTTAAAACTTCCACTCCAGCACACTTAAATGGTTTCCTGTCCTTAATTTTCACTAGGCTTTCTTTGCAATCTGCACCCTGAATGAGGATCTCAGAGCTCAAGGTCCCACACTGAGAGGGGATAGCTGCTTTGGGTGCTGAGAAAGGGGAGCAGCTCCTCATGGAAGCATGCTTGGAAGGTGTAAAGATGGCTCATGCTGCTGCTGTTGTAAAAAGAGAGCTGCCCCCCTTCAAAGTCCAAGTAGATCCCAACCTTATCCATCCTCCCGCAGACCGAGAGTGGTGTACGGGATTCACTCAGAGCTTGGTATTCTCCATCCTTCAGTTCAATAGCCCACACTCCTTCCTTGGGTAGAAAGTTCAGATGCTTCTTGCGCTTCACAGACTTTTTGGCCATCCCCACCACCCAACTGGTGCTGTCCCCAACGCAGATCTCCCAGTAGAATCGCCCAGTGGTAATGCCCTTCCGTCCCACCACGCATGGGCTGGAGGTGAAGCGCTCCCGTTTTCGTCGCCAGAACCGTCGGCCAGGACTGAACTTGACTCCAGTGGCTTCCTCCACAAGGACTAAGCTGGGATGAGCTGAATTGCAGTCCAAAGTGATGCACGCAGGGACTAGAGAGGGAAGATGAAAAAAATTAAGAGTGGACAACAGTGGACTTGTGCAGTCTATTGCAAGACCATATAAAGTGGTCCAGAAAAAAATAGACACAAATAAATATATTAGCAGTTTGCTAACAGAGCTAACATCCTCAATATCTCTGCAGCATCCCATTGGGTGCCAGTAGTGTCACTTTTTATGACAAAGAAAATTTTTAGAGCTAGTTCTGTTTGGCTTGTTGAAAACATTTCCAGTTTATTTCTCTAAATTAGATATGTACAACTTTTGTCATTCTAAACCCAGTGGAAATCTCTAAAGGTTGTCACCAAATTGTATATTTTTTAAAACAATTTATCATACCATGGGAAAATATTTACAATAGATTAATTGTATTCATGGTAGTTTTAATTTAATTAGATCAAATTTGGGATTCAATTTAATCTAATCTGGGATTTTTTTCTAGTCTCATTTCTTTATTTGTCCTGGCTATTTACTGGCTACTTAAGCCACTCTTGCTGCTTGTATGCCAAAGATTAACAAGACAGAACATCTAGAAAGCAAGAAGAGCAACGTAGCGAAGATGTTGCATTTGAACGAGCAGTCATGTTCAAATCTTCACTTGGCCATGAGCTCACTGGATGAATGCGAGCCAGTCATTCTCTCTTTAAGTCCAAACCATATTATGGGGTTATTGTGGAGATACATAACCTTGAATTTCCAGAGAAAAAGTGGGGTGTAAAAGTAAGAAATACTGATACATTTGTTCAAAAAAAAGTGCACTTCACATCACCTTACCTGGATATACTGCATCCAAGAGCTCCTTCCAGGCATAATATTGCAGAGGTCCTTTAAACTCGCCCAGGTTCAAGTCTACAGCCACTATTCCATCTTCCTCCTCTTCCTCCCCCTCTTCTTCTACTGCTGCTGTTTCTTGTTCTTCATCTTCCTCCTCTTCTTCCTCCTCCTCCTCTTCATCTTCTCTTATCAGCTCTTCATCACTATCATTCTCACACTCATCTGTGTCTTCACTGCTGGCCCCCAGCCCCTCTTCTCCTACCTTGGCATCTAACTCAGGTTCATGTGGGGCTCCTTGTTCCTTATGGATCCTGCAGGACAAAGAACATCCCACAGATCAACTATTTTGGAATGAGCTGCTCCTGTTCTACTAGGTCTAGAGGAATCACATCAGGATCATTCTAAAGAGAGATATCTGACAACTAATACTCAAAAAACAATCATGCCACAATTTTTTTTGTCTCTTTAATGGATTTTGGCAATAAGGAAAAAAAGCATGAAAAATACTAGGGGAAAGTGGGAGGATTAGAAATGGAAGAGAGTTATACCTGGGTCTCTCTTCTGCTCCATACATTTTGTTGTTCAGTCACGCAGTCGTGTCCGACTCTTTGCGACCCCATGGACTGCATTACGCGAGGCCCCCGTCTTGCACTGCCTCTCGGAGTCTTCCCAAGCTCACACCAGACAGCACACTGACGATGCTATCTATCCATCTCATCCTCTGCCGTCCCCTTCTCCTCTTCCCTTCAATCCTTCCCAGCATCA
>JANHZU010003768.1:52424-62729 GCA_032468055.1 Acrochordus granulatus
CTGGAAGGAAGGAAGGAAGGAAGGAAGGAAGGAAGGAAGGAAGGAAGGAAGGAAGGAAGGAAAATCTTCTTCGGAGGAATGAGAAACATTCCAGACAGGAGATGATCTGGATCGAGTTCAATTGGCCACTTCGTTTCCCCTCGACCGGCTACCACAACGTCAGGCAACAACAACGTCGCCCAGCGTGTCCCATGGAATATTTATGGAAAGCAAGCACCCCAATTGGCATCGGCCCCCCTTCCTTTCCCCCTCACGGATCGCCAGCTCCAAAACCTCCCATCCCGGAACGCTCCAAGGAGAGAAGCATCACCCTCTGGGGATCCCGGTGTGGATCCAGACATTGCCCAGGGACTGCAATTTTTATTCCATTGATTAAACTCATTTTTATGTCCCCCCCAATTCACACACAGGTGGCTGTGGATGGCTTATTTTTAATTTTAGAGTGTAAAACCACACGAGGAACGATTATATTAACTCTTATTTCATTAGGCCATTTTAAATATAAATGAAATGAAGTCTTTTTGCCCTGGGCACACCAACTCCAACAAGCTACTCAAAGGCAAGATGTCGCTTGCAACCTCCTCGCCCCAGGGGTATACAGGCAGTCCTCAATTTATGACTGCACCGGAGCCAATGGTTCGCAGCGGGCATGGTTTTGCAAAAATGGGATGTAAACGTCGGTTGGGGGAAAACTGTCGCAAAACACGACTACGTGATCGTGGGACACTGCAAACGGCAGTAAAATTCGGCCTGGTCATGTGACTGCCAGGGTGGTGGTGGCAGCAACTGTTGGAATTTGGGTCATAGGTAGCTCTCTGGTCGGTCCGTCATAACTTCAAACGGTTGCTGAGCAACCAGCCATAAGTCAAGGATTACCTGTATCTGTAAAACTACTTTTTCCTAGCTGTTCTGACAAAATTCTGATAGAATTCTTGTTCATCTTACTAACTGATATAGTTCAGTAACTATATAATATAGTTATATTAATATAGTTCAGTAAGTACTAGTACTTACTACTGTCACGCTCGCTTTACTTTGTGCCACGTTTATGATTATTGGATTTCCTTCTCACGAACCCCATTCCTCATGCGGTTAACTGGGACCAGTGTGGACTGCATTTTTATTTCTTCGATTCATATTTTGCCTTTCACTCAAACAGCATATGGAGCTCTCCTCCTCCTGCTCCCCAGATTTGAAAAGTTTGTCCGCTCCCCAAACCGTGCTGTCCTCCAGCTAATCCGAGCAATGTGGATTTGGAGGCTTATTACTCATCCGCTTCTTCTGACTCCAAAGGCCGGCCAGCTGGCCGGCCGACTCAAGCCATTGCTCTTTTCCCTCCTGACTTCGCTTCTCACCTGGATCGAAGTGCTCTTCCAACTCCGATGCCCCCAAGGAGGCTAACAGCAAAAAGCAAAGGGTCCTGGGTCCCATCCTGCCTCCTACGAGTGGACGGATTACATCGACAACTGAACTTTCATGCCTGTTGGAAAAGTTGAAGGAAGAACCAGTTAACCTCATGTGAGCCTCAGCAGGACCATCAGGTGACTTCAACCTGACTTAGCAGCTCCGTTCATTTCCGAGTTCACGCCCTTGATGGGTCCTACTAAACAGCAATCGTTCCGCCCAAGGAAATCACTCACGGGCTGCTATTGTCTTTACTTTCCTGGTGTCCAGCCAGAAGAGGCTGGAAGTGACACACCAGCAGTGTCACAACACACAATCATCGCGGACAAAGAGGGCCACCAGCCAAATCTGTGGCTCAGCATACCCTTTGCCTCCGGAAAAGTCCAGGCTGGAATAAAAAAAAAAGTCATGGGACTGCTCCAAACATAACTGGGCTGTTTAGGTTAAATATTGGTGAAATTAGCTCAAGTAGAGTGAAACCACAATCGTATTTATTACGAGCAAAGCAGCCAGACCCAAAAAAAAGCATCAGAAAAGTTTAATTCTGGATGAACCAAGGACTCAGCCCATTCTGCACTCTGCCTCCTCTCAGATGTTTCAAAAAAGCAGAGGAAGGAACATAGAAGCATCCCTGTTACTTGTCCCCAAGTGTGGTAAATCCTCGGCTTACGACCAGTTGCTTAATGACCGATTGAAGTTAGGACAAACTCAGAAAAGTTACTTGTGACCCAGCCTCAAAGTTATAACTGCCGCACACCCCTACATGCTTGGCAACTCACATTTACTACTGGCTGCTGCATCCTATGGTCACGTGATCACTTTTTGTGACCTTTTTTTGCTGCTTTCTGGCAAAAAAAACGCACCCTTGGGTAAAATGGATTTCTTACCTACAACCATGCGGTTCATTGAATGGCCACATGGTCACTTTGTGATCACTTAACAACCATCATACAAACGGTCATAAAATCGAGTCTGGTCACCTGGTGCCTCAACTTCCAATTGCAATGCCAGCTTATTTATTCAATTTCCTTACATGTAGGACCAAACGTCCAGTTCCAATTGCGGACAGAAGTCGAGGACTACCTGCCAGGCCTCTGAAAAGGGAGGTTTAATTTACGCGGTACTGTTAGGCTTCTCCTTTGTTAGTTTATTTGCTCATTGCCAAAGGCATCACAACCCTAACATGCAATGGGCGATTTAAGTTGCTCAGCTCATGAGAATTACAGCCCAGCGACTGCAGCGAGGCAAGCGTGTTATCAATTATTACTCATAACTAAGAATAGAAATGCAAGCATATGCAACAGAGAGTCAAGCCCTTCTCCCAGGCGCTCGTCCTGGAATTCCAAGGACATTTTTTTTTCAATGATGTCATTCCTCAAATTAAAAACAACCCAAAGCAAACAGAAAAAGAACAGGAGCAAAGAATGATATTATGGCTGATAAGTCAACGCAGAGCTTGTTTGTTTCTGGCTCAGTGCAACAATGCAGCTCTGTCCATACCAGCTCCTGGACAAAAGTGAGCCCAAAGCAAGAAAATCCCACCGTGGCACAAAATCCTCCGTGAACGTGGCCTCCAAGCAGAGCTCAGCATCGTTTTGCGGAAAATGCTTCGGAAAGGGGAAGATTTTAAATCAGGGTATAAAGACTCAATGGTTCTCCAGAGACCTTCCAGCACATCTCACCATCCAGCCAGACTGGCTGGGGATGCTGGAGGTTGGAGTTCCACGACACAGCTTCCTAACTCAGGAAGAACATTTCCCATATAATATGTCCCACTCAGACTTCCACAGAGCAATTCATACAAGTAGTCCTCGACATAAAACTACAGTATAATGGGGCCTGCCCATTATGGGATGATGTCGCAACCAACCCAATTCTATGACTTTTCTGAGGCAGCCATTAAGCAGATGTCACGGTCCTTAAGTGAACCGATGATTTGCTATGGGTGCGGTTCTGCTGAAAACTGGAAGTGCCAGTTTTCAGCAAAAAGGTCATAAAATGTGGTCACATGACTGCAGAACATTGCAAATGGCCATAAATGCGGCCGTGTTGCTGAGCATCTAAAGTATGGTCCCCTGACCACAGAGGGGGCCTGACCATCAGAACTTTGAAACTGGGTCGTAACTAGCCCCAAGGTCGGCCCGTCATAACTTCAGTCAGCCGCTAAGCAACCAGTTGTAAGTCAAGGATTACTTGTATGTATTATTTATTTACTGCATTTTCATGCTGCCATGTTTCCTAAGGACTCTGTGATGTCACACAATGCAAGGTGCTGTGGTCACTTTTAGAGTCCCAGGTGGCTCTAAAAGTGACGGAAAAGTTATTTCCGGGCAGATGCTGCAGTTTCTGCCCATCCAAAAATATTCAGAAGGAAAGCACACTTCAAGTCCCACCCTTGAGATATTGCTGTAATCAGGGATCCCAAGGGTGTGCCTGCTCTATGACTGCCCCTCCTTTGGATATACGGAGTGTACCAAACATCTACCATGGGCCAACAGACACTCTCAAGGAGACCATCACATTATAATTTGTGAACATCAGAGAAAATGCTCTTGTCCTTAGGAATGTTCAAAATCCATGCATTAAATGAGTAAGGAATGGTTTAGATGCGAATTCTTGAGAGCCAGAGGCATCAATCAGAGGAACAGGTCATTGCATAGAGCGGTTTCTCCCCGTTCCTGGATGTTTTCAAACAGAGGATGGATAGTCATCTCTCAGGGATGGTGCATTAAATCCTACAGTTCAGGAGCTGAACCTGATGACCTCTTAGGTGCCTTCTAACCCTATGATACTATGAAATGGCAACCACTTTGGATCTCTGAATGTAATTTATAGAATAAAGTGTCAGTGGGGCTGGCTTTTGATATTCCCTATATATGAGCAGTAGAATTAAAAATAAGATTAACGAATGCCTAATGGTCAGGTGTTCACCCCAAGCAGCCTTGTGAATGTCCATTTTCTTTCTTTTTTAAATCCTTTTCTTTATTAAATTTATACTCCACCCAATTCGCAGCAGCCTTCCCCTGGAAGGCAGGAGAAAAGCATCAATTGGGCCAAAGAGAGGGTGCTGTCACACAAAACATTCATTTCTTGCTCTTCCCTAATGTCCTGCAGCACACCCACCTGGGATAAAAACACTTTGAATGGACAGAAATATTTGATGAAGTGGAGGAGAAAATGTTTTTCGAATGCTTATTGAATTTTTTTCTTTGCTTTGCTAACCTCTGATCCACTTACAGTATTTTGTGTCTTATCATTTAACTCACGGTGTATGGATAATTTTATAAGGTCCTTAGTCTAAGCACTCTCCTGCTAAGCTTTGGCAATATTGCTGAAAATGCATCTTTAGACAGGTCTTTTTCAAGCTAACATCAGCCAAACGCATTGAACCACAATTCCCATCTTTTCCTGAGAGCATGGATGAGGGGACTGAGTGGAGGAACAGGGGGCAGCATCCACAGCCACCAAGAGGCCTCTTGACTCCCCCAAAATTACATCATCGAAGTTCAGTGGCTAACAAGTGGAAGACGGCAGGTTTTAGTGGGAAATCCAATAAAATGCCAATAAAATAGATTTTTTTAATGAAAACGTGCCTTCTGGTTGCAGAAAGAAATTCATGCAGATTCCCTATATCTAGAAACGAAGAAACAGACATCTGAAGAAAGGATTGAGTAGATCCTCCTCTGAGATTTCTGTCCTAAAATTTCTCCTTGTCCCCATCACGTTTTTCCTTTTACTTCTACAAAACCAGCATTTTGCAAAGCAAGGAGCTGCAATGTGATGCCTTCTCCCCAATAGATTAAACGCAGTTTAGGAGGTGAGACGCTTGTATCAAAATCGTCCGTCGTCAGAGTAAATCAACCGATAAACCAACTGGTGGACATTCCCATTTCATCCGCTTATGCCTGGAACAACGGAAGAGATATCAAATGACACAACGAGATCTTCCTCCAAAACCGCCGCTACGTTTGGGGCTTCCCCCCAATTTAACATCGGCGCTTCCTTGCGTAAGGTTTGGCTACCTTAAGAATTTTAATGTTTCATTAAAGGATGGGTCTTTGCTTTGCTTTTAAGAATGGGTCGGCTGAGCTCCTCTGGGCGTGCGACCAGAACGAAGTACGAGAACTACGGAGGTCTCCTGCGCTGCGTCGCCCAAAAAACCGTTCCAAACTTTCACTGCGAAAATGGCGTTGCCTGAACATCTGTACTCCAGTTTAGGATTTTCTCACATGGAAGTAACAGCCGTCTATTCCCCGATGGGGAATCTTTTCTCGTGAACCTAACAGCTGCGGAACAGATGGGGAACGGCTGATCCAGACCAGAGGTGCAGGACACCGCAGGGAAAGGGAACGGGAACAAGCCAGCTTATGCTTTCAGCTCAGGGCCTGTTTTTCCTCCACTCTTACTTTCTCTTTGTTTTCGCAAACCTCAGCCATGGCCCCTCGGAGAAGCCTGCTGACTCAGATCCGTGACCGTCGTTTACCGCACTCGTTTCCACATATACTGAAAATGTGGAGCGAGAGGAAAACGTTTGCAGTTGGGACAGTCGCTCTCCCTCAGCCCGGTGCGGGCAAAACAGGAGGAGGAAGGAAAACAGAGAGCCTCGACGTACAACCGATCATTCAGCAACCCTCTGAAGTTACAACGGCACTGACTTACGACCGGTGTTCACACTTGGTGCCGCTGCAGCAGCCCCAAGGTCACATGATAAAAATTTGGGCACTTGGCAACTGGCATATATGTCCAGCGGCTGCAGCATTCCAGGGTCACGGGATCGCCACTCACTTAATGATTACACGATTCACTTAACAACTGCAGTGATTTGCATAATAACCATGCCAGCTCTCAAACCCAGTCCAGCCCCTTTCAGAGGCTCAGTTCCCATGCTTCCCAGAAGCTTGGACATTGCGATCGATGAACCATTTAAACTGCATAAGAATTAGAGCCCAGCATTGAGCTAGTCCCTACCTACCTACCTACCTACCGTCCAAAGCAATGTATAGACTTTCCCCAAATATCATCATCCAGATTCCAAACATTACTCACCAACATAACAAAAGGCCATGCTAGTGGGGCCAATGGAGCATGTAAAATAACACATCTGGAAGGCATTAGGTTGGCAAAGGGTAACCTATGAAGCCCTGCAAGCATGTTTTGCCCATAGGATATCTCCAGTCTCCACAGCCCTTGATTCAGAACAGAGGCAAGAATCCACACCCTGTTTCCCAGGAAGCGAGTTCACTCTCCCTTCACTATGCCTTAATCTATGGGTTGGGAAGTGTTGTGGGGTCT
This sequence comes from Acrochordus granulatus, assembly GCA_032468055.1. Lineage (NCBI taxonomy): Eukaryota > Metazoa > Chordata > Lepidosauria > Squamata > Acrochordidae > Acrochordus > Acrochordus granulatus. The sequence goes on from JANHZU010003768.1 coordinate 59,121, forward strand.
GTGTGTGTGAAAGGGAGGTTGCCCAGCTGCTCCCATAATCCTTTGCTGGAATGTCCTTCTAACAGCTGCCTGATCTAAGGCCAGTAACAGCAGCTGACAGGCCATGATTTAGTGGAGGGAATAGACTGTGGACAATGCAAAAGGCAAGGGGGAGGTGAATCAAAGCATCGATCAGCCCCCCCATCATGGAGAATATCTTCTCTATGTAACTCTAACCAAAAAACAAACCTGACAAGGTTGCTCGGGGCTACAGCTCATCGTTTGCACATAAAACATGGCAAGTTCAACTGCTGACCCAGCCAAGTAATGCATGGAAAGCGATGTTCCCAATCAGGAGCATTGAGTCATGTTCAGCCAGATGGCCAAGCAGAGTTACGTGCATATGGGACATTCTTGCATTTTTTAAGGACTTTAGGTGTGGAGGCAGCTGAGCAGTTAAAAGAAACTGAAGAAGCAGGGTAAAATCAGCTGTGGGGTGGGGGTGGCAGGGAGATACCAACTCTTTCCAGAAAGGCAAACCTGAAAGCTTGAAGCTCCTTCTCTTGAACTAAAATGCTCTACAGAACAAATTCAGCAGCAAAAGGCATGAATTCTCCCCATGCATAGATACTGTCTTTATTGCTTTTATCATTGGACACTTGGGCTGAGCAAACAGGACTGTTGAGTACAAAAGCTGGCCGTAGATAAATTAAAATATCTCAGAAACAACCAACACAATTATTAAAAACCACATAGCATCATCGTAGTACACAAACCAACTAAAGCCCTCCAAAAATCTAAAGTAAACCAAAAGACCCAAGGGCTCTAGAAGGAAAAACAGGACTCATCCACATTATGAAATCTAAAGACAGTAATAGCCACTATTTAGGACAGACAGGCAGATGACTAGCAAAGTGCATCCATGAACACCAGCAAACAATCAGAAGACACAATGAAAATCACACAACACATGGACAGACTCAAAAAGAGTTTCAGCTGGCAAATTGTGAACAGCCTAGACCAAGCTAAATCCAAAAAACACAAGGGTATTCCTGGAAGCTTGGCATTCAGACAAATCAGTAATCAACAGACATACAGAGATAAACCACATGTACACACCACTCAAAAAAGACAATAAAAAACAAGAAGGAAAGAAAAAGACCAGAACATCCTCTCCTGTAGCCAACACACAGATAAGCAAAGATTAACACAAGACAAACATCAAGAAGAAAACAATACCCTAATCAAAGAACCAACCACAAAGGGGAACACTACACACCTACCAACACTGGCAAGGCGAGCTGCTATATATAAACAGACAGAAAACCCACATTCACTCACACTCATGATGTTACCTAGCTGGGTAATGAAATGTCGGCAAGCAAAAAAACAAAGAGCACCAAGGAGTCCATAGGTTATTTATCCATCTGGGAGATGTCTAGCATTGATTCCTATGTCAGGAATCATAGCAAATACTTCTGAACTTCCAGAGGAGCAATGGCAGACTGCAAATGACTTTGCTTTTTGTGGAGCTGATGACTGTGATAGAACGAGATGGTGAACAGATTGTGCCTCAAAATTCCTCCCTGGAGAAAGGGGAGGATCTGAGATCACCCACAAGGTGAATCTTAGAACCCTGGGAGTGGACCCAATTTTACAATCATTTTTACTGTAGTATTTAAGTGAATCCAGCTACTCCAACTGATGTTGCTTGCCAGAAACTAGCTAGAATGGTCACAAATCACAATCATGTGACTGAGGGATGCTACAACCAGTTGTAAATACAAATCAGTTGCCAAGCATCCAAATTGATGCAGGGATGATACAACAATTAAAAGTAATTTAAAAATTTCTTTTTAACTAATTAAAAAGTATATACTTTTTGAATTAAAAGTATAATTAAAAGTATATTATATACTTATAATTAAAAGTATAAGTACAGGTTGTCAATCACTTTTTCCAAGGCTGCTGTAATTCTGAACCATCATTAAAGGAACAGTTGTAAGTTGAGGACTACCCGTTTATCTTTTTTTCTCTTTTCTCTTATATTGTTTATTTTTTTCCTCTTTTTCCCCCTCTTTATTTTTCAATTTTTTAACTTTTAATATTTTTCTCCATTTGCATTATTTTTCTACGTTTGTATTTTAAAACTTTAACAAATGTTGCTATTGAAAAAAATAACCTAAAATTATCGAACCAATCGGATACAATGATGGAGACAGGGTAGAAATTACCTAGCTTCCGTCTCTAATCTGCTTGGGAATTCTGTCACTTGCTGTCTCAACCCAGCCTCCCCTGTCTAGGGTTGCCATGTGAATAACTTTTATGGGAAGCAAAAACATAGGGAGAGACAGCTGGAAATACAATAGGAAGAGACAGCACAACCTTCAAACAGAGTCAAGATTTAGCTTCAGAAATGAATTGCGGACCTCCTACTCATCATCCATCTGACTGATTCTGGAAACTGATTAAACGATAACCCCAGGGCCGAAAACATTTTAAAAAATCCCTATATTACTGGAGCTAAAGCCTGGCTCATATTCAGCCTTGTCTAGATTTAAGAGTAGGAACTGCAGTCACAAAGCTGGTAACCTAAGGTCTGTTTTTTCCCTTCTCCTGACCATCCTTGTGTCCTTATCCTCAACAGCAGCTGATCGGGGAGGGTGTCCTCAAGTTGCCCAGCTGGATTTTAGCCCCCTGTAACCCAGAGACCTCCCCAGCTCAGGACGAGGGGGCAGCAAGGAGGGGAGGGAAGGAGACACAATGCGCCGAAGGGGGCAAGGAATCCCAGCTATGTCGGAGGAATGTAACGCAGCCGCAGCCGCAGTGCCAACCCAGCCCGCGGGGCAGTTGGAGAAAGAGGCAAAGTTCAGCGGATGCCCCACAGTCCTGAGTCCCTGCCAAGAGCCAATCAACCACCCAATTAAATTATCATTAGAGCAAAACCCCCAAGATTGCCTGAAAAACATCAGCTCAGGCTCCCTTATATCCTGCCCTTTCCATTCTTTTTCAGAACAGGCTTTGTGGTTATGCTCATTATTTTGTTTTTTCGGTGCCTTCAAATCCACTTTTGACTCCTGGGGACTGCCTAGACCGATCTCTGCCATCTTCTTGGCAGGATTTCAGAAGAGGTTTTGCCCTTGCCTGCTTCTTCTTCCTAGGGCTGAAAGAGGGGGGCTGGCCCAAGGTCACCCCGCTGGTTCTGGGTCTAAGGAGGGACGAGGACTCACAATCTCCAGGTTGCTCGGCTGAGGATGATGGACTAGCTGTAACGAATGAGAAGTCTCACGCCTGTTGAGAATTCCATTTTTTGGCTGTGGATGAATTGCCAATTTGAAAGCCCTTTTCTGGCTTAACACTTACCCTGCTCCCATGATAATGGGCTAGTAATTTAGGGTTACTAATTTAGTAACTGAGCTGCCCAGTTTGTCACAGGTCCTAAGAAGTCTTTGCTACAGAAGATTCTTGGCACATCTGCACACACGCATTCCTTTCCACCAGATGTGATTTACATTCAGATCCATCCTATATTTTTATTTCAGGGTGAATAATATTATGCAAAATATAGAAGAGGATGGAAAGAAGGAAGGAAAGAAGGAGGGAAGGAAGGAAGGGAGGAAGGGAGGGAGG
>JANHZU010003769.1:10294-22527 GCA_032468055.1 Acrochordus granulatus
AATCTACTTGCATTTTGACGTGCTTTCGAACTGCTGGGTAGGCAGGAGCTGAGGCAAGTGACGGGTGCTCACCCCGTCATGCGGAGCTTGTGGATCGAACCTGCCAGAGTGCCAGCCATTTCTGAATGACATATCTGGCGGCACTAATCCGCTGCGCCACCGCACCATTCCTAGATTGGGAAGCATTCATGCCCTTGTCACCTCCAGATTGGATTATTGTAATGCATTATACATGGGACTACCCTTGAAGGGTATCCAGAAACTTTACCTGATGTAGAATGTAGCAATATGGATGGTTGTGTGCTTCCAGAACAGCACATATTACTGCATTGGTTGCTGGTTTGCTTCCAAATTCAATTCAAGTGCTGGTTTTGAAGTTTAAGCCTTCCATGGCATGGGACTGGTTCTGAGGGACCACTTCTCCCCAGTTACATCAGCCCACCCTTTCAGATTTGGCAGGAAAGGCATTCTTTGGCTCCTATCCACTAGGAACTTACAATGGCAGGTCCCATGAGGTGGACCATCTCTGCTGTGGCACCCCCTTATGGAATATTCTCCTCCATTGTATCTCTGTAAGTCCCTTAAGACCTGACTTTGCTGAAAGTCCCAGGAGGCTGGGATATTCTATGATTGCTCTATTATTAATTTGCACCATACCCATACTTGATGGTTTGTATTTTTAAGAATGATTGTTCTATATTTTTAGCTACAATTGTTTTTATATGTTTATTTTATTGTTTTATGTTGCCCAAAGTTGTTTTGCGTGAGATGCATTTGATAAATAAAAAACATTTATCAACTCCAGATTGTGCACAAACAAAAGATGAAAATCTGTTACCAAAACATAGCAATTAATGTCTCATATTCTGTCTTGTAGTTTGCCTTAAATTTTTCTAAAATGTGACTATAGTATTATGTGGTTCCTTTTTTGATGCAAGAATATACAGTATAAGTATATATTCAGTATAAATGTTTTAACACATAAACATATCAGTGGTTGTGCTAAGAACTGAAAGGCTGCAGGGTCTAGAGAAAAATTAGAAGATATCAGAGATTTCTCCTAGCACTTCCCTTGTTGATTGTAAGGTATTGTACCCAATGACTTTACCCTAGAGCATGTTAATTAAAAAACAAAAAAACAGGCATGGTACAAAGCAAGACACCAGCTATTTTATTTCTGGGAACTAAAACAAATCAAAGTTGCTTTGTGCACATTTGCCAGAGGGAAGATAAAATTTGTGTAGGTAAAAAGGTTACCTGAATGGTACTGGTTTATTTTTACTGTGCCCTCAAATTGGTTAGTAAACAAACAAATGCTAATAAAACAACACAAGGTTAACAGCTTATATGTGCAGCATTTTCTATTTATTATATAGGCATCATTTGCTTCTGAGAAATTTGACTATGTAGGTCTTAAGGAGTTGATTTAGATGAATTGAAGATGCTACTTGCGGTTTCTGATGTCTTAAAATAGAGGCACATTTTCTCAATGGAGATATAAATTCCACTCAAATTTAGGGGATCCCTTTTGTATCAAGGATCAGCTTGTGAAGCTTCCAATACAGGTTGTCTTTGGGGAATATATATTTGTGCTTTTGAACTGAGGAAAGAACCTAAGTGATATACTTGGAAACAAAACCAGGGTCAGCTTATACTCCAGCTATACATTTGTGCATGTTATTTTGCCAGGCCTTGGATTTGCTCATGCCTCCTGTTTCCAATAATGCCAAGGCGAGATTGAAAGCTCATCTGAGGCGTGGGACAGCATTCTGTGAGCTGGAATTGTATACACAAGGTAAGGAGGGGGAGTCTTTGAAAGGCAAAGCGCTTCTACTTTATTTTTGTTTCATTATATTGCTAATATTTTCTCCTGACAAAAGGATTATGTAGGCTTAAAGCGCAGGGCTTCTTGAAACCAGCCAAAATGAACTATGATACTAAAAGTGTTATTCAGGTAGAATATTTCAGTGGAGGTGAGAGAGAAATCTTATTTCTTATGCAGAGAATATCTCTTCCTATGTCAGAATTCTTTCCTTTTCCAAGTCCATTTCTGGGTGAACCTGCTGCCTAATGAGCTTCCTTAAGAATTTATTCAGCTGTTTTCTTATATCAGTCTGTTGCAATTTCTATTGCCTTATATCAAAAGGAACTTGGCCATTTGTTTCTCCTCCTACCTCTTTCCAGGCCCTTCTTGCCAGTCATATTGTTCTTTGTCAATATGTCTCCCAGAGAAAAATATACATTTCCATTGGACTTCCTTGTATCCCAAAAGAGAGATCTATTAGTCACAGTAGCTATTGAAAGCAATCACCACCACCATCAGTTTGGCACATTCATGTTTTTATTATCTACATGATGTGATTTGGGAATCTAGCTTATGATTTTACTAGCATTTATAAAATGCTAGTTGTGGAGATGGAGTAAGTGTTTTGTATTCAGATTGAATTACTTGATTTACTAAAGTCTTTTAATAAGGGGAGTCTGTGTTTCCACAAATCCATAAAAATGACAAGAAGTTGGGAGACCCCAGAGCGTGGATGTAGATTGTCCTCAGTGTGCCAGGAGTTGTGTTCTGGACCCTCCTCATCTGGGCTTACCAGGGAATGAAATATTTTGGGAGATGCCATTAGATAAATATACCATATGCATAAAACATGGTGTGTGGCTTCAAAGATAAATTATGGACTCTAGGTCTTCAAGATTATCTCGCTGCTCTCAAGATTGAGCCTACAAACAAAACTATAGAACAAGATGTGGAGAAGATTCGGAGCATAATTCAAGGAAATTAGAAGAAGAATTCCGCTGGTCATTTTGGAAGATTGTTTGTGTTGGATGTTGTCTTCTTCGGCTTGAATATCATTACCAGGAAGGAGAAGGTGGAGTGGGTGATTGAAATACAGTTTTCTGTGGAAAATACTTCTTTGTCATTAATTAAACCCTCTTCCAGTAAAGCCTCTTCCTCCTGTCTATAGAAAGGCTCCCTTGCCAGGAGCCAGGCCCTGCCCCCCTCTTCGCCTGGCCAGGGAATGGGGGGCTAAAGTGGCGAACGATCGGCGGCCGTGTTGATCCCGTTGCTCTGCGGCGGTCCGGTGGCGGCCAGGCGAGCGGTGAAGGCACTGTCCCGCGGGCAGAACCGGCAGGGCGCCGTGGCCGCGGTGGGCCGCAAGGCGCCGTACTCACTCGCGGTGGTCTTGTACAGTAGGGGTTGTGCCGCGCTCAGGCACGTTCCTATCGCCAACGACCCCGCATCCGCTACGTGTGGGAAAACCGGATTGGCGCTTGGGGCGCGCCGTGGCGACTCTTCACCGGAGGCCATCTGGGCCCGGCCGGCGGCCCTCCACGTCGCCAGGGCAACGGCCCAGCCCCGCCCTTTGTTGACGCGCGGCGGCCCGCCCTCGGCCGCGCTCCCCTCTGGGGCCTGTAGTCCCGCAGCGGCCAGCCTGCCGCAGCGCCGGGCGGAGGCGGACTACGCTTCCCGGCGGACGCTCCCGCGGGAGGCGCAAACGCAGCGGCGTCACCTTTCCGGTTTCTTGTTTGTTGTTCTGGCGAAGCAGCGGAGGCCCGCCGGTCGCTGCACCGCTGCTCCAGCAGGTAGCAAGCCAGCCGGCCCAACTCTGGAGCGCAAAGAATGGGTTGCGCCCTTCCGGCGCCCCTTCGTGCGGGACGGGCCTCGAGGAGAGCCGACCGCGTCTGCTCGCCCTCCCCGGGAGGAAGCGCGGAGTGGAGGGCCGTTGCTCCCGGGGCTTGGAAGGGGGCGGCCAGCCTTGCTGGGGAAAGAGTGACAGGCCCGCCGGCCCCAGAGGCGGCGCTCCGGGCACGAAGGGAGCCCGGCTCGGGGGTGGGACAGAGAAAGGCTTCCTGCAGCGGCGGTTTCAGTTCGGGACGGGAGGCTCAAGGGCGGCGAGGCGGACGTCTCTGGGCCGGTCCCTCGGCAGGTTCTCCACTGGCGATTGCCCAGGTTCTCTCTGGGGCAGAGAAGCCCAAGAGCTGGAGAGCATCTGGTCTGTTTTCCTTTCAGCTCTGGAAAATGTCCGAAGTTTCCAGTGACAGCGACTCGTCCTGCGGCTGGACAGTTCTCAATCTTGAGGTACCTTGGGCAGGGCTTTCGTCTCCCTGCCAGAGTCCAGGGCAGGAGCATCCTTGGCCCTCCAGCTTGACTGGGCTCTGGAAAAGAACAGGCAGGGCAACGCCGACCTGCTTGAGAGGCCAGGATCACTGGCAAAGCACTGGTATAAGGCGGGCAAGAAAAGTTCCTGGGGCTGCAAATGGCTGCTGCAAAAGAATTTTACGAGGACAGTCAGGAATTTCCTGTGGTGTAGGATATTTTTTTCCTGTTGATTGTGTGTTGCTAGCTTGACCTTTTCTAACAACTTTAGATCTCGTGCCTTCTAAAACCCACACCTGATAGCTGGAGTTTTTCCCCGCCTTCTTTTTATGGAGATTCTCAGTCATGCAGGTCATGGTTATCCCAAAGGTGCCTCTTTTTCAAAAGATAACGACTTTCTTGAAATGTTCTTCAAGATGTTTCACTTTTCATCTAAGAAGTTTCTTCAGTTCTAACTACCTGATGGGGAATAGAAGGATTTATACTCATACTCTAACAAACATGAAGCTTTCTTGGGACATCTGAAAGGACTTGCCAATGTTTGCATTCTGATTCAGGGGACTCTGAGGATACAGATTAACCCCCAGGCAGTTTCAACAACCCTCAGTATGTTAACATCTGGCTGACTGTGAAGAGTGTAAGTCCTTCTATTCCCCACCAGGTAGTTAGCGCTGAAGAGGCTTCTTAGATGAGAAGTGAAACGTATTCAAGAAAATTTCAAGTCCAGTTGCCTTTTGGAAAAAAAAGCACCTTTGGGATTTCCAGCCTTCTCTCTCTCCACCCTCTACCCCTTCCATGGCCAGAAGGAGAGTGCAGGGAACATGCTGGTCAAATGCTGTGCCTGGTGCTGAAAAAAGGCATTTTGTCTTTCAGTCCATAGATCCTGCTTCTCGGCAATGGGGAGTAGAAGCACCCCTGTGAGGAGCTGTGCCCTCAAGCAGCACAGTCCATTTGAGTCAGTCAGGGCTCAGGAAGAATCAATCATGCAGCACAAAACAAGGTTTTGACTTGGTTTAAAGGACCAGTGCAAGCCAGACCTGTATGAACTGGAGTGGTGGGGAGTTAATTACACTTTTTAATATATAGAGAGAGAGGAGGAGAAGAATAGGTCTTTTCAGTCATGTGTTCTCTGATTTTCCAATAAAGCATGAAAACCATCGGGCATTCATTTCCAAGCTTCCTGGTGGTTAAAAGCTTATCTGCAGTCTCACAAGGTGCTTGAAGGTGGCATGATTATGCTGATTTAGAGTAATCTTGTTTCAGGCATTTTGTCTCCAGAAGATGCGAGAATAAGCTCCCCGCAACCCCAGAGTAAGTCAGGCTAGGGTATTTACTAATAGAAAGACAGAGTAGTCTCTGAAAACAGGAAGTGGTTGTTAACAGCAAAGAAGCCCAAAAAGAGCAGCAATGAGCATTCCCTGCCAGATGAAGTTCTGAACTCCTTTCTTGCTGTCCACTTCCAGACTCCATTCTGGAAGTGTTGCTGCCTGTCTTACAGTAGCTGTCTCTGTCCCTGTGAGCCAAACAGCGAGCTCTGGGGCCCTTGTCTGCAGATTGGTGCTAGGGCTTAAAATGACCTGTGAGGTGTCAAGCCTGAGGAAAGGATCCGGGGAGATATATTGGAGGGAGGGGGAGGCAGACTGCTCTTCCTTCCACCCTTAACCCTCCCCTCACCTAAAGACTTGATGCTGTCTGGCAGATTTTGGAAGGCTTGGTGGGTGGCTTAAAGATATTTCTATCCTTTGCTTTGCTTCCCATAGATATTCCACCTTCCCACATTTATTTGGTGAGCAAACAACTCAGCTTGTGGACTGTTAGTCATCCATTCCTGGTTTAGTATTAGTGCTGGTTGTGGGCTGCTAGGAGACTCTTTTCCAGCTTCCAGTGAGCGTGTTTGTATTTTTAGGGCTCTGACATTGAAGCGGTGGCCCCTGACTCTGACAGTGCAAGTGGCCATGAAGAGCTGGCCTCAGAGGAGTTTCCATCTTCAATTGAAGCAGAAGACCAGCAAGAACAGGTCACTAGCCTGCAAGGTGAGGCTGGACACAAAGCCCAGACGGGTGTTATTCTTTGGGACGTGGTGCTTTTGGGAATTGCATGTGAGGATCGCTGAGCCAACCGAGAGATGTCTGGGTACATGGAAGGGGAAGGGACCTGAGTAGATGGCCAGGAATGAAATAGGAAGCCTTGTTTTGACTCAGGTATTTGAGGATAAGCTCTTTAATGATCTTCTCTGTTTGAGGCATAAACAGGCTGTTGGTTCCTAGCAGGGTGGGGATGGGGAGCATTAACATCCAAGCAGGCCTGTTTCCAGAATTCTGGTCACTACTTTGGGACTAGAACTGCAGACTGAATATCAACCTTGGAGATAAATTTGATTTGTATTAGTATATTTAGTGACCTGTTGCTCTGTAACAGTGACTGCGGTCCCCATGGCCAGATTCATGTACAATGTGTAAAATGGACATATGTGCCATATAACTGATGCAATCCAGTTCAAGAGCTTCAGGGGAAAGCTGTGATAAGTCCCCTTAGATTGGCCTAGGCAGAATGAATGTGCACAAGTGCATAGACATGCATGAAAAAAAGGGTTGTTGGACAGCTCTTTATATACCTTGAATGTCTTCACCCTTTCCTTCTGCAGCTGACTTTGGCCAGGGTGATGGGTCACTGATGAGCACATCAAACCAGCCCCCCATGGAGCCCAGCAAGCTGGTTCCTGGGGTAAGTCATGATTTAGCAAAGGGCTTGGAAAATGATTTGCTTGGAACGAATGTGTCTTGTATATGTGAAACACTGCAGGTAGCCTCTTTGGCAGAGCTTATGCAGACAGAAGAGACCCTGCTGTTCCTTCCTTCCCCCCCCCCCCGGTTGCATTGCCTGTTCTGATGCAGGCTCTGACTTGGCCAGAGGATTCCCTGTGAAAGGGCCCCAAATTAAAGGGCACTGTGTATAGCTGCATGACCCTATTCTCAGCCAGGATTTCCCTGCAAGATGACATTCAAAATTTCTGGAGGCTTCCAGCTAGAACCCAGTTCTAGGGGCCATAGGAGACAAGATTCTTCCCCTCAAGGGTAGTCAAGTTGTCACTCATAAAAACTCTGAAAGTGGGCAAGGCCTGCAGCCTTTCTGAGCCCTTGGTGCTTTCAGAACAGGTCTTACCCAGCCCTGGCAGGAATCCTCCTCTGTTCGGCTTGCTGGGCTTAGAAGCCCCATCCCCAGGGCTTTCTCTCCCAGCTGATAGGACTGTTTGTACATCAGAAAGAAGCTTTAAAAGCCAGGCCATCCATGTACTCTGCAAAAGTCTTAAGCCACTAGCTGCTTTATTTTAGCAAAGTTTTAATGACCATCCATAATTATTTTTTGATCTCTGTATTAAGATTCAAACAGAAAATAAGGGAAACATGAACACAAAATTTAAATAAATACAAGTTTCAGAACAAAATGGCTTCACGCAAACATCAGTATTAAATAGTCAGAACTAAACACTTGCCACTTTAGCCTATAGAAGCTGTTTTTTTTCCTGCTTTTTCCTGTTTTTGAATACTGCATACAAATTTCCTGTATTTTCTGGTTGTCTTCTAATAAAGAGACTGAGACATAATTATATATGGTCATTATACCATTGCTAAAACAATAAATCTAATGGTGGCCTAAGACTTTTGCACAATACTGTATATTCTCTGATTTTCAGAATGGTTTAATAATACATTGTGGACATTTCCATTCAAATTACCATGCCATGTCTCTGTGAACGAAGTTTTAGAAAAAATATTCCATTTCTAAGATATAGGAAGACTACTGTAATGTTATGAATGAAAAAAGCTGGATTGGGGGAAAATAATCCCTTTAACTCTTGAATTACATGTTTGCCAATCTAGTTTTTAAGTGCAATTTTTCATTTGAAATTTACAAGAAATATTTTTAACTTTTAAGTATGTTTCCGAGAGTTTATGTAAAAGAAAGAACAATAGTATGATAAGGCACTTACAGAAAGTTATAATTTTCCAAGTTGGTAATAAAATGCTGCTCATTTAACATTATATCCAAGGATGAAAAAGAAAAATTGCTGGATGAGACTTCCTGTGTGGGTGCAGTTAGTGATGATTCAGACATTGTGACTTTGGAGGTGCCGAAGGTGGAAGAAGTTGGAAGCCAAGAAGAAGCCGCTTCAGGAGATGAGGATGGCCGAGCCTCGGAAAATTTCAACATGGGTTCCTCTTCCAGTAGCCAGTATACCTTTTGCCAGCCAGAAACAGGTACTCAGCGTTCTTCAGCCACTTGAAAGCAGGTAGTATTCTCTGGAAACACTGAACATGCTGAAGGCGACAGTTCTCAAATATTTGCTCCACTTTTGTGTGTTTCCTTGAGTTGTTTTAATGAGAATAGGGAACTAGTTTTCACCCTAGCTCTACTGAGCATTAGAAATAGCTCGTGTTTTTGGCTCCATGAAACTATATGCTATTAGAACCCTTTTTAAAAATATCTCTCCTTCCCTCCCTCTCTCTGTCTCTCTTGTGGGGTTCATGAATTGAGCATCTGAAAGATAGCATGCCACAGATTAGACATAAACCCTCCGATTAAGTCGGGCTAGGTCTGCTTGAGGGTTTTGTAGCTGTGTTAATCTGGCTGTGGGCTGTGGAGAGGCCTTGTGTCAAAGGGCAGTCTCATGCTTCTTGGCCTCTGAAAAAGATTGTTTTTCTGTGCACAGAACAACCAGAGGCTGAGGTGAATCTTGCTATGGGGACATAGGAGTTCTCTAGCAAATGGTTACCTATTTCATTTAAAATAAAGGCTGTTCAGGGCTTTTTTACCTCTGTTGGAAAGCAAGCTGGATAATACATGAGTATTCCTAATATCTTATTTAGAGCTGTAGTGTAGCATTAATATTTAACCTAAGATAAACTTGATTCACGAGTTCAGATCTGCTTTCTGGTCTATAACCTCTCAAACAGATCTCTTCTAATCACAGCCTATCTGGGAAGTACATGTTTTAAGTCAGATCATCCCTAGCATTAGATAACTTTTCCTTCTCTTCAACCTATTCTGGGAGGAGATGTAGACTTTCTGCCAGTAATATAGGCTGATTGAAAATGGGTTGATGAGAATTGAAGTCTAACACCTCTGAGGGTCAGCTTCATTATTTCCCCTCCTCCCCTTGTCCTTGGAAGGGTTGGCCCTTGGCTGCCTCCTCTTTGTCATAGGTTAAAATCTGTTCCTGCAACTTTGGCAGTCCTGCAGTGGGTGAGGGAATGGGGTAAGCAGCTGACAAACCAATGTCTACCCTCCCCTCCTTGGCTGGCATAATGGCTGGGGCTAGGGCTGGCTTTCATGCTTTCCAGGTCAGAGAGGAGGGCTTTCCCCCCCAGCAAGAAAGAATACTTGGGGGATATGTGCAGGAAGTGGAGGAAAAGGCTTCCCAAGAAGGCGCTAACAGATGGTTTCTTGGGTGAATCTCTTTCAGCAGCCTTTTCTTAAAGACAAGTGATTAACAAAGACATAAACTCCAATTCATAAGAAAATGCATTCTTCTTTTCTGTTGCAAGACTGACAAGAATGCTTCTATCATCTCAGACTTCAGTTTAGTCAGCTTCATGCCTTTGGTTTCTGACTTGGCTATTTGCATGTGGATGTATGTGTTTCAATGCATTTATATAAGATTGCAGTTTTCCAAGTGTGGGTGTGTTGAATGAAATTCCTTGCATAATATAAACACTTACCTAGATAATGGGGCTTTTCTCTTGTTGGCTTCCTGTCCCTTAGCTTGCCTAGCTTGTCCCTGGCAAGCTTTCTATGGCAGGACAGGGAAGTACACCTCCCAGAGAGCTTCTTCTCAGCCCCTAATAAAGGCCTTGTATCTACCAAGCAGAGGAAATGGAACAAGGAGGGGAATTTAGGGCTTGCAGGGGAGCATTCCCCACAATGGCAAAGTTCTTTCTGCAGCACTTCTTCAGCTGGGCAGCAGGCTCTGGAATTCATAGGGCCCAAAGACTGATTGATTTCTCTTCTGGACTATATTTGCCTGCACCTGGTACAACAGCCATTCTCCCTATGAGGCCAGGTGTGTGTAGCTGCTGCCTGAAATACATGACATTGGAGATGAATGCTTGCCCCTTTGAGCAATGACAGGGATTTCCGTTGGAGGCCAGTTACAAAAGGACTCCAGTGTGATGTGATCAGAGTTAGCCTGGAAAGGCCAGATGGGGGTAGTGCTCAAAGGAAAGCAGGTGATGCCTGGCCACAGCAATTCCAACTAGGGTAGAGATACCCTCTGTGGGGCCTCTGGATCACAAGAGGCCTGTGTGCAGAAGTGTGGCTCCCTCTGACTGTGACATGAAGCCCAGGGGAAGGGCATGGCTGGGCAGGCCGCCCCCCTCCATACTGCCTACTTGGGAATCCCAAAATCTTCTTTGTTTATTGCTGCATTTGTTGTCCAGCATTTCCACTGCAGCCAAGTGGTGAGGAATCCAGCAGTGATGAAACCAGCCACTGCTCCAGCCCTGCCTTGAGGCGCCGGCGTGCAAAGAAGAGGCTCTTCTCAAGCTCAGAATCAGAGGAAGGCCTGCCATCTCATGACCTGGAAATCAAGCAGGCCAAGCACCCGCTGAGCAGCAGTCTGAACCGATGCATTATCCTTGCCTTGGTGATTGCTGTCAGCATGGGCTTTGGGCATTTCTATGGTGAGTGCAGCAGGAGATGTGGCCAAACAGAATGTTCCCTTTCTGGCATTCTAAGGGGCAAAATGGGTATCCAAGGCTTTAGAAACGCTGACAGCCTCCACCAGTGGCCTCCAAAGTGTAGCATAGCCTGAAAAATGTAGTTACTGCATTTTCTGTACAGCTGGCTTTTAGGTTGGGATTGAGGCCTCCTATGAAGAAGGTTCAGACCCTAGTGGAAGAACGGCCTTGTTCCAGGCAAGCTGGCACAGCCTTGAAATAGCCTGCTGGACTAGTAGTGGGGAGATTCCCATTCATCCCTTCAGGGCCACAGAAGCTTCCTGTAGAATTTTGGACATCACTCTCTCAGCCAAAGAGCCTCACAGGGCAGATTCTGTGGGGAAAAATAGGAATAGGGTGTAGTGTGTACACTGCCTTGAGGTCTTCCTGGAAAAGTGGGTTATAAAATGAATATTCATTTTATTGTATTCAATTTTAAGATCAGAACTGTTGGGAACAATATTTTTTTCTTCTAAGTAAGCAAAGGAATCAAGAGGATAGTATTTAGCACATGGATTTGGCTTGGGGAGATCCAGGTTTCAATCCTTCGCACTAAGTCCCAACTTGGTTGTCCATCATGGACTCAAGCTATGGGCTGCATCTTGTGGGATAGTCTCCCAATCTTCTGGGAGGAAAACTCAAGAAATCTATTGGGCAAAGGTAGGCAATTTCTGCAGGAATAGATCAGGAGATAGTACCAAAGCCACCAACTCATCAGAGGAATTTTGTAAAACCCAACATTTCCAACTGCCTGCCCCCATCCTCAGAAATATTTAAGGATTAGGTGTGGAACCCCTTTGCTTTCTAGCTAGTTGCAGTAGAGGGAATCAGTGATCAGTGTGGGCTCCATACTTGCCTCTCCAGGGGTCATTCCCAGTCCCAGCCCAGAGCTTGTGAGAAGGGCCATTTTGCTGAAGCAGACTCCTACGCAGTAAGGGCCTGTGTTCCTAATACATAGCGTTTTGTGTGTTTCAGGAAAAACATTTTGCAAATCAGCCATGGACCACCTTGGGTGTTCTGTGTCTTCTCACTCTTCACATAATTACTATAAACAAACCACCCAAGAAACAAAGGTTCCTTTAGATAGGTACCCAAATTATGGGTAAATTCTGGTTTCGTAACGAACTGGCTCAGAACCAACTTGAGTTGAAGTAGCATTGAGATTCTTAGATTGATCAATAATGTTTATTGGTTTCTGGTGATCCCAGATTCTGGTTTGGAGGGAAAAAGCACCATTATACTTACCATCTGAATAATTGTTGTTCAGTCGCGGTCATGTCTGACTCTTCACGACCCCATGGACTGCATCGCGCCAGGCCCCCATCTTACACTGCCTCACGGAGTCTTCCCAAGCTTACACCCATCACACTGACTATACCATCCATCCATCTCATCCTCTGCTGTCCCTTTTT
>JANHZU010003770.1:16628-30123 GCA_032468055.1 Acrochordus granulatus
TTGTTCTAATTCTCCACCACAACTGTATAAACTCCATGGGAATTTTATTTATTGGTTATTTATATTTAGTTATATATAGCTCTTTTGTGTAAGCGGAATATTATTTTATTAATGAGTTTATAATGGAGTATGAATATGTGATGGACAATGGGGGAAAAGGAAAGGGTTAGGAATAGATAAGTATATATTTCTTCCTACTCTGTTTCAAACATGTAATATCTTGTAATAAAACATGTAATAAAATATTGTTTTATTCATTGCTTATTGTGATGGACAAAAGAGCATGGTCACTCATTTGATTTGATTTTGGAATTTAGATAATTAAGATGTTTATTTTTGCTGTAATTGATTATTAGATTTTCTTTTATTATTTTTTATTATTATTTTTACTGCATCTTTGAAATAAATTTTAAAAAATTGTATCAAAAGCTGCTGAGAGGTCAAGTAGAATGAGTGACTAGGGCGCTTATCTGAGTTGGGTGCTTATCTGCAGATGCAATTAGTATGGAGAAGTATTTGTGCTTTGCTACCCAAATTGGCGCAAGGTAGGCTTTGATAGCAGCACTTACCAATGTTCAGTTGAGTTCATTCTTTGTCTTTAATTAGCAGCTCTCTAGATGTCTCTTCATCCGTTTCATCCCTCTCAATTTCTCTGAATACCACAGGGGGATGAAGAGGTCTATGGGTTAGGAGAAGTTGCCTGGGTACAATCCAATCCAGAGCCCCAGTAACCTTCCTGTTCCAGGTAGCGACTAGAAGTGCAGTAGGATTACACAGGAGATCTTTGGTTATAATGTCCAATTCCTTCTGAAATCCATCCAGGTCCATTAGTCTCTGGGGCAGACCGATCAAATAGGTCCTGCCTCCCTGTGGAGGGGTGCACCTCTAGAGAAACTCATAGTCATGTGATCTGACCATGACAGGGGTACCAAGGAGAGATCCACTAGTTCCAAATCACATAGGCATTTCTCTGACAAGAACACCAAATCAGGTGTGTGACCACTATTCCTAGTTGGGCCCTGGATGACCAGGGACAGGCCCAGGAAGTCATGGTTTCCATGAAATCCTGAGTTATCTCTGACCCCAGCCCCAGGGACAGCAAATTGAAGTCCCCATCCCCTGCATGGGGGATTCCACCACCATCCCTGCAGTAAAGTTCAGGAGCCCAGATAGGGAAACTGCCATGCAGCAGGGAGGCTGGTACAATAGCAGCAATTCCACCTGATCCCTTGAGCCCAACCTAAAAAGAAGGGTCTCACAACCGGGCAGTTGTAGAGCCATGCTCCTTGAGGCCATCAAGGATTCTTTGATGACAACAGCCACACTCCCTCCCTGGCCCTGTAGTCTAGGTTGGTGTCATACTAAATAACCAGCTGGACACATTTCTGAGAGAGCAACACCACCTCCTGGGTCCAGCCAGGTCTTGGTAATACAAACCAGATCAGCATTCTCTACAAGAATCAAATCAGCAATAAGGCAAGCCTCATTACAGGCTCATCTTTCATTAAAAGCAGCAGCCTAAAACCTGGGCCACAAATCTGCTGACCAGGTAAATGAGGTGAGTGCAAGGGAATGGAACAGGAGACCAATACTTAAATACCAAGGTTGGGTTCCCTATGAGTGGCTCTCCTTGCCTCCTGCCATATTTCCCATTACCCAACACTACTGAAATACACTGTCCTACCTTGCCTTCCCCAGCAGCCGTTCTATTCCCCATCCTCAACACTCCTTTAAAATCCAAAAAGAGAACCCCTTTCAGCTAATAAACAGGGACGAAGTAAACCCTACTATAGCACTTGCTCTCAGCACCTTCAAACCACTATCCCTTTCCACTTTGCAGCACTTTTATACCCCCAACACACTCTTCAGTAAATTCACAAAACAGCTTTTGTACCCCCACACACACACTCTTCATCCAGTAAATTTACAAAACAGCTTTGCCCAGTTGCTCTCACCCACCAAGGTGGATATAACATGATATAACAGGCTATAATCCCATCCATAATTTTTTGTACTTCTAAACCAAGATTGATTTCTTCCATCCTGTATAAACTGAGTTTTAGCCTGTTGGTCTGCGTCCAGTTGGTCACAGCACCTGGAAGAGTTTAGGATTTCCATAGCCTCTTGTCCTGAGTTGAAAGAGAAAAAGAAAATTGGATGACATTAACATGATCTTGTGGAGGGAAAAGGTATTAAACAGCACTATGTAGCAGTCCAAATGTGTAGAACTTTGTTGATTCTGTGGAACTTTTTTTAAACTTAGAAATTGGACAGGTTTTTTTACTGCAAGTGCAGTTTCTTTATTTAGCATGAACACTTTCGAAGCACTGTGTGACAAATGTATTACAAAAGTTTCACACTTAGTATCAGCACATATTGCTCACACCCACAAATCACTACCATGACAACAACACTGAAATCTCTGAGATCTCTACCTTATAATAAAAGTTCATTAAATGTCTGAATCAGTTCACCCTTTTAGCTGTTTTCATTAGATTCTCTAGTTGTTTCAGACTCAATTATCTACATACAGCTCAGTTCTGAATTAGAGCATTACCATGAAATGTGCATTACATATATAACAATTTACTGACTCATTTTTTCAGTTTGCTAAGCAGAAGGCAACATTAATATGAAAGTGTGTTTATTAAATCCTACTGTGTACTAATGTGCTGAATTACCTAAAAATGTAAGGTGACATAAACCCTGAAAAATACATATCTGAAAAAAATCTATGATTTAGGGCCATCCTGGGAAATGGATAGTGAAGACAGATACTAATCTGCTTGTTTCAGATTCCTGTAATTAATATAATTTATTACTTTATGTGCCAAATCACAGATGGTGGGCAGCTTGCATGCCTATTTTTCTGTGTCATCTTTGTTTTGAAAATGTAGGAAATCATGGTTCAGCCTACACAAAAATGGTTAAAACAGGAGTTTGTACTATTTGGGCAAAGTTAAAATTCTTTGTTCCAACTTTTTTGTTTCTGGCCATGGATGTTTTAAATATGCTATTGAGATTAATTTTAAAAATAATAAGGACACTCAGAAACTCAGGATTTTATCAAGAAATTTTGTTTTATGAAGTCACATGTACACAATAAGACAGTATAGTCTTGGCCCCATAATGAGAAATTTGGGCCCAGTAAAAGAAGAGTTCTGGCTATCTGTCTAAAGTTTCTATCCACACGATGCCATATTTTGTAGATGATCCACATATATTCTCAATTTTTCTCTCCATCATGAGAGAAAATGTAGCTTTAAAAAGGTGACTGATGGTGTTATTACTTGAATAATATGAAAGTATATTTTGTGGCTGATATGGATTAGAAAATTTATTTTTCTTCTCCACATGTCTGAAAGGTCAGAAAATAAGCTCAGTGGTTACAAATATTTCTAAACAAAGCTAATCTCTATTATTTTGTAGTTCAAAGGTTATTGCCTAGCTCAGATAAAACGAATCACTATTATTCTCTAATCATTATAAATCTTTGAACCATTTCTGAAAAGGGACCTATGACATTTAATGTATTTAGCTGTTCTTTAACTCTCATCAGCTAATTTCAAACGCATTTTGTCAAGAACATTGTGTGAGCCTCAGGAGCATGTTAAAAATCTGAGGATATGCTCCTGACCTGTTTACTTTTATACATCATTGTTCTGTTAACTGATGATGAATACAGCCTGAAAACTGAGTGTTTGTTTATATTGTCACTACGGCTAAGCATAAAAACAAAACAATCATTATTAGAGGAAACAGTGTTGAAAAAGTTGATAATATAAATAAAAACCTTCCATGCAACAAAATTATTAAATATAATGGAATAGATCTTTACGGATTATTTAAATAGTAAGCATGCTAGCTAGAGAAAGGTGTAGAGTAGTATGGTTATATTTTCTTCCTCCCCAATCATTATTTTTACATTTTGTTATATTGCTTTGACAGCTTTGTTTGTTCACTCAAAAGCTATAGGCAAATGGCAATTTGTTTACATCCTTGCTGTATGTTTCCTTGGCTGTTTCGAAAACATAGTGGAATTGAAAATTGCTTATGTTAAATCCCCACTGCATAATTGAAGAACAGAGTTGTAATCAATGCATATATCTCCATAAAGACCCATTGAAATGGATGCAGGTATCTTCTTTCATATGAAAGCCTCAAATCTGCCTTAGTCATGTGCAAAGGTATCAGCTTTACATAGAAAATGATGGAAGATGGTTGACCGAAGATATTTATTTACGTATTTAATTTGCATGGCCTCCCATGTCACATGCATGACTCTGGGTAGCTCACAATTAAAAACAGAATAAATTTGATGGCAAAGCCAGGTTTTTAATGCCTTGTGAAAGGCCAGCAAGGTTGGGCAACTCTAATCTGGGCAGGGGTATAATGTTCTGGGGAGAGACACCATGATACAAATGGTTGTAGTAACAGAGATGTACCTAAGGCAGAGTCTTTCTAAATGTTTCAGGAAGACAAGAATAGTGTGCTCATGTTTCTTCCCATGCTCTAGAGCAAAAGTGTCCAACTTTAACAACTTTAAAATTTATGGACTTCAACTTCCAGAATCCTTCAGTACTATGATGGCTGAGGAATTCTGGGAGTTTAAGTCTGCACGTCTTAAAGTTGCCAAGGTTGGACATGCCTGCTCTAGACAGAACTTGCTCCTTCAGTGTACATTCTTTTCATGGAATTTTCATTCTTCATAATGGTCACTACCAAAATTCTTCCTGCCGGAATTCTCTTGATATATCTTGCCCTAACACCAATCCCCCTGATGCGAGTTTTTATGTGGAAGTTAATGAACTGTATTTTAATAGGGAAGAAAATTATATTGAATGTATATTCCAATGTTGCAAAGTGAAGAATCGAGGAGAAAGTTATGTGTTAGTGTGTTTCCCCTCTCTACTGAACTTCATGAGCTTTTTCCTTACATTCTAGCCTAAAGCTTAGTCTATGTTAAAAACTTGACTGGAATTGAAAGGGGCATTTGGTAAACATTCTGATTTTAAACCCTGCCTACATTGGTGCCCATGTTCATTTGCTAGTGTTCTTCATCACTTCATCCTCTAGGCTACATATCTGATACCAGCTAACATATATTTAGGAACATTAGATTCCATATGATGTTCCATGTATACCTGGTGCCAGTGAAGTTTGTATGAATTGTACTAATTGCATTAAGTGGTCAATTTATGATAATTGGTGATATGATTGTCTACCTTTATTTTTTGAAAGAGAGAAACAGAAGTAATTGCTTTAGCTTTAAACCATAAAAATAAATGTGTAGCCATTTTCTTAAAATCTAGTGCCTCCAAATACTAAAAAGTTATGGTCCCATATATTTAAGTACAGTGGTGCTTAAATGTTTGTGAACCTTTTGGATTTTTAATATTTCTGTATAAATATAATCTGAAATCTCTATTTTCCACATGTCCTATAACTGAATAAAAAGAACCCATTAAACAAATGAGTCAAAAATATACTTGTTCATTTATTGAGGAAAATCATCTAAAGCTACATACCTCTAAAACATGATGACTTGATCAAGAAACAAGATTGCCAGACCCTGATTTAAACCATGATTTGTTTGTAACAACAGTTTTCCCTCCAAGATGAACCATTTCTTGTTTATTCCTTTCTTAGTTTCCCAGAGCAATGGGTGGGAGCAATTGAACCGAATATTTCATATTTTCTCAACCATTTTTCAGTGTATTAAAGTCAACTAGTGTGAATCAGTTGAGATAAATTATATTAACTTCACTGAGATGTCTTTTATTTTCTAATATGGCAAATTAAAGGAAAAAATTCCTGGGCTGAATTATTTCATTTTTTTGCAGTTTTTTTAATTCCTGCTTAAACTTTGCAGAGCTGGTGAAGGGATGAATTGTAGGGTTTAAATATATTCTGTCATTCTCTTGGATTTCAGATTGTATTTTCAGATAGTGTAGGAGGAAATGTCATTTTAATAGATTTTTCAAAACATTAAGTTGGGTGAGAAAATGCCTTACTTTAAAGTTTCCCAACTTTGAATATCTGGTGTATTTTTATTGACTTAATACTATCAATTTATTTTCCACTTCTGTGAATTAACATTGAAAGCATTATTCTGTTTTATTATAAAGCATACACATGTACATATGATTAATCAATTTTATGAGTGCATATTTCCATCAGTCACAGTGTAATACTTATTTCTTCTAGGCATATGATCTTCCCTTTCGATCAGGAATTTTTTATGCTTTGGGAGACATTATAATATTTTTGGATTCCATTTTTCTCTTCTATCTACCAGTGATAAATGTCTTCACTCAAGGAATCCACCGTGATTATATTTCCTACATTCAGGCTCTAGTTTGAGTAAGAAGGGATTATTGGAAATTGTAAGTCCAACAACACTGGGGAGAGAGGTACTACCATACTCGACCCCAACATTTTATTTCAGTCTATGCTATATCTCAGTCTTACAAAATAAGGGCCCATTGAATCAGAGAATTCTGAATTGAGACCTTTAGGATCCAGACTATTAAAACTTTGTTAAACAGTAACCAACAAATCACCTTCTGAATTAGGAAATCATTCCTCCTTAAATTGTGAATACATAAAATTATGCTATCAGAAGGAATGCTTAGAAGTTCTAGGCTCTTGGGCCTATCCCTTCAGAAAGGGACTGAGTAAGGAGGAAATGAACTTGTCTTGATATAGTGAGAGCTTTGTACAGTCATGTGAAAAAAAAACACCCTCTTTGCGTTCTGTGGTTTTATGTATCAGGACACAGTAAAAATCATCTGGTCCTTAGCAGTTCTTAAAAGTAGGTCAATACAACCTCAAATGAACACATGACATATTGCACCATGTCATTTATTTTACAAAAAGAAAGCCAAAATGGAGAAGCCTAATAACATCTGTATACCAAATGAAGACCTTTGTTGTTGATTTGCTCAGTCATGTCCGACTTTTCACAATCCCGTGGACCGCAGCATGCCAGGCCTCCCTGTCCTCCATTGGAGTCAATGATTTGAGTCTGCCCAAATCTATGCCCATCTTGTCTACAATGCTATCTAACCATCTCATCCTCTGTTGTCCCTTTCTCCTTTTGCCTTCGATCTTTCCCAGCATTATGGTCTTTTCCAGTGAGTCTTCTTTTCCCATTAGGTGGCCAAAGCATTTGAGTTCAGCTTCAGTATCTGTCCTTCCAATGAACAATCAGGGTTGATTTCCTTTAGGAGTGACTGGTTTGATCTTGCAGTCCAAGGGGCTCTAGGAGGTTCTCCAGCACCACAATTTGAAGGCATTAATTCTTTGGTGCTTAGTTCACTGTTTTCATAGTTATCATTTTTCAGATAACAAGGCACGTGATATTATATAAATCATATGTTTTGCTAACTCCAATACCTATATTTCCCTCTTTTCATAGTTACACCCACAAATAATATTGGACACAGGAAGTATAAATGATATCGTTTTAATAAGTTGACTGATTTTATTCTGGACAATAGAGTAAAAAGTGACATTGCTCTTAATTATAGCCTAATGGATGGTAAATTTGCCAAAAAGTAATACATGATTGTACTACCTTTTTCAAAGGAGAAATGTAAAATTCAAGGAATTTGGTAGAACAGCAACAAATAGTAACTGTCCAAAACCAAGAGAACAAGATGGGAGCATCTGTAGAACAGAAAAGGAATATTGCAGAAGTAAGATTTGTTATGGATGTATGAATCTATGGAAGTGAGTACTGTATTTTAACTAAAATATTTTTTTAATGTTATATTCTTACCAGGGAATCTTTGGGCAGAAGGAAGGCTTCACACCTAATTCTCTAAAATACTGAATTACATAGCATGATGAATGATAAAGTAGTTTTACTTCTGATTTAATACAAGATGTGAATGAACTCATGGTATGAATTCATTTTGTGAATTCCAGCTGGTGAAAATTGCATATTAGAATGTTTCATTGTTTATACTGGTTAGGGTTAGATGGCATTCAATATCTTACTGACAAAGTTATGGATCTTTAGAATATTAATAGTATTTATGACATGGCTAGATTAAATCTTTTGGAATCTAATTGCTGGTGTTGCCATGCAGGAAAAGAAAATCTGAAGCAGAAGAAACAGAATTACAGTGAATCATGACCATAGAAAAATTCAAAACAGCAATATATGTAATCAGTCAACCATACATCGATATCTTAGGCATCAGTGAATTGAGATGGACTGATATTGGCATATTCTGTCAGAAGATCACACTGGCTACGACTCAGGGCATAACAAACAAACATGGTTGCTTTAATTATTAAGATGGGTAGAGTATTTGACAACAATTCAATCAGTGATGAAATAATATCATCATAGACAGCTCTTTAATATAGTTATCCAATTTTGTGCTCCAGCCACTGATATAAAAGAAGAGAGGATTGATTAATTTTATAATCAATTGGAAATTGACAGAATGTGCAGACAAGAAGTACACTTAGGATTGGAGGATGGAATATAAAGTTGGAAATATTGAGCAGGAAAATGTAGTTGGACTGTATGGACTAAGAAACTGCTGGATAACAACTTATTTCTGTCAGTCCAATATTTCTTAATTGTTAACATGGACTTGAAACAACCAAAACAACACCTATATACATAGACATCACCAGACGGAATACACAGAAATCAAACAGCCATAATCTAGAGAGAACATGGCAAGTATACTGGCTCCAGGTTGGCAACTGAGACAAGGAGTATGCTCTCATCTTGTTTATTCAGTCTTCATGCTGATAAATATTAAGGGAATCTGGATTGGAAGAACATTGAGCGTAGTTTTAAAACTGAATGAAGAAAACAACCTGTGTTAAACTGATGACACTACTCTGATAGCTAAAATTGCAAAGATCTACAAACTCTGCAATGAAAGTCAAGAAGCACAATGAAAAAATTGGATTAAGATTAATATTAAGAATACCAAATTCACAACAATAGATAGAGCAACCAACTGACAATAAAACAGTGAAATGGTGGATAGTTTCTACCTTGTAGGATCAACTGGCAGCAGTCAAGAAACCTGCAGTCAAAAAATATACTACAAACTAGCACTTGATAGAGAAGTCATGAAGGCCTTGGAAAAGAAAATATAGATGCAGGATTTGTCTATACCTATAAAGATCAGAATTGCACATGCCAGGACTAACTTTAGGCTAAAGCCAAAATAGGCTCTAATCTAGGGTGCCAAAGCCAATACCATTCTTTTTTCTAAAAATAAATGCCACAAGAAAAATTGCTTACATTTCAACTTTGATTCTTAAAAGAATCAATGTTTTATATTTATGCAAGATTTTAGCCATACTTCCACATAGTTTTGCACAAGTCTAGGTTTCTTGTGGAAACTGCATTGGTTTCCCATTTGCTTTCGGTTCAATTCAAGATGCTAGTTATCACCTTTAAAGCCCTACATGGTTTGTGGCCAGGTAGTTTGAAGGAGAGCCTCTCCTGAGTTACATCTATTCAACACACAGAGTTGGAAGGCAGGGGATGTTGCAGATGTATTTGAGAAGTACATCTAGTGGGACCAAGAAAAAATCCTTCTGATGGCTCCCTCCTTACAAAATATCATTTCTCCAGAGATAAAGATTGGTTCTTCACCTTTATACTTTTCCAGAAGGCCCTGAAGATGTGGTTATGTTAGCAAGCCTGGGGTCCCCATGTTTGTTTGTTTATTTTCTGAGTCCACAACATCATATAAAAGGATATCATATATGAAAATTAAAGTAAAGATCTAAATAAAAACATTCACCATGTGGCAGACATAAAGGTTTAAAACACAAAAGATTATAAAACTTATGTCACATATTGCTTTTGAGGTCCAATAAATAGTGGTGTGGATAGCTTTGGAGGAACAAATCCTCCATCGTACATAGTCCATCAAGATTATGGCATGTCAATAAATGTTCAAGGCTCTGTTGTTACATTCACAGTTTCCATCTTTTATAACATAACCCCAAGTCTTTAAGTTCTTTTTACACTGTGACACCCCTGTTCATAATCTGTTAAGGTTTTCCATATTCCATACAGAAGATGATACCCAGGTATGGGTTATTCTATAAAATTAGCCCAATTTTCACTGTAGTTCAGATTGTGCCATAGTTCAATTTGACAGGTTTCCAGCTTCAATGGAATTGGTTCTGTTGTCCACAGAAAAACTTTCTCAACCTCAGTCATGGGGGATGGAGCTCATGCCTGTACATAGGATGCGATAGATCTGTTTGCTGTTTATATTTATTTCTGCCGCTACTCTTCTCTTGACATGTGGAAGTGCAATGCTTAATAATTGGTAGAGCTGATAGGAACTGATTAAGTGGTTGATATGAGTTTGTTGCCACCTCAGAGGGTGGAATGGGGTCTATGGATTATGTAATGTGAACTTTTAATTTTGAAAACCACCTAGAGTCACCATCTGTGAGTTGCGTGGCGAGATAAATTTGTTTAAAATATTTTTTAAGGCTTAGCAATTTTTCATTGTCTATAGTTGACAATTCTGGCAGGCCCAATTCTGCATCCAGGCCCTCGCAGTCTCCAGGCACTAGGACAGGCTTTGACAGCCTGGCTTGGCCAACTTGAGGTCAAACAGTTTAGATGGGTATCATCAACTCTACTGAACCCTGACTTGAAACTTGATTGAAATGGATCTAGATAATCTATTTCCTCCAGAATTCCTTTCTTTTCATTGGAACCCCAACCATCTTCTCAACAATAATCTGTAAAAAGTTGTCTAAAATAGTTCAGTAGGCTTCTTGAGAAGGTTGCATTATCATCTCCTTCAAAGCTGAGGTGCAAGTCCTTCCCTCAAAGATGGCAATAAACAGTGCAGACCTAACTACAAAGCACACCCCTGGCTGCCTTAATAATCCAGGAGGGGCTTGACTCTGACAGACAGGTGACTAAACTAACAGCATACAAACACTGTTCATTTCCCCAAGAATGTCCAGCTCAAACTCATCCCAGGCCATGCCATAAGACCATGCCCCTGGCACCTTAGCTGAATCATTTTTTAGACACTCAACTGGTAATACAGTAGTGAAAAATAAAGATTAAGATGCATTTATAAAGTTAAATCACGTGCTCTGATCTCATCAGACGAGCCTGACAAAGAGTGTCTCCCTCCTGTAAACAATATAAGATAATCTACAGAAACCCATACAGGCTTAGTCATCACTCGGGTCAACAAGGACTGCGCTAGATGTTGAGTTCCTGGACATCTGATGAAAGATGAACTACAGGACGCTGGAGGAGAAAATGGCAACCCACTCCCAGTATCATTGCCGCAAAAATCCCATGGATGGTAACAAAGGGCTAAAAGATATGATGCCAGAAGATGAGTCCCTCAGGTTGGAAGGTGTCCAATATACTACTGAGAAAGAGTGGAAGGCAATTACAAGTCGCTCTAGAAAGAGTGAAGTGGCTGGGCCAAAGCCAAAAGGATGCTCAGCTGTGGAGGTATCTGAAGGTGAAAGGAAAGTCCAGTGCTGTAAAGAACAATATTGTGTAGGAACCTGGAATGTAAGATCTATGAATCAAGGTTAGCTGGATGTGGTCAAACACTAAATGGCAAAATTGAGCATCGACATCTTGGGAATCAGTGAACTAAAATGCCCAGGAATAGGCAAATTTAATTCAGATGACCTCTGTACTACTGTGGACAAAGAAGAAATGGAGTAGCTATCATAGTCAATAAAAGACTGGGAAAAGCAGTACTGGGGTACAGTCTTCAAAATGACAGAATGATCTTGGTTTGAATCCAAGGCAAACCATTCGACATCTAGGTCTATGCCCCAACCACTGATGCCAAAGAGGCTGAAGTTGACTGATTCTATGAAGGCATACAAGACCTTCTAGAACTCACACCAAAAAAAGACGTCCTTTTCATCATAGGGGATTGGAATGCTAAAGTAGGAAGCCAAAAGTTAACTGGAATAAGAGGCAGGTTTGGCCTTGGAGTAGAAAATGAAGCAGGGCAAAGGCTAATAGAATTTTGTCAAGAGAATATGCTGGTCATAACACTCTTTTCCAATAACCCAGGAGGTGACTCTACACATGGACATCACCAGATGGTCAATACCGAAATCAGATTGATTATATTCTTGCAGCCAAAGATGGAGAAAATCTATACAATCAGTAAAAACAAGACTGGCTCAAATCATGAGCTTCTTATTGCAAAATTTAGGCTGAAATTGAAGGATGTAGGGAAAACCACGATGCCATTCAGGTATGACTTCAGTGATATACTTTATGAATGAACAGTGGAGGTGAGGAATAGATTTAAGGGATTAAATCTGGCAGACAGAGTGCCTGAAAAACTATGGACAGAGGTGCGTAACATTATACAAGCTACTAAAACCACCCCAAAGAAACAGAAATGCAAGAAAGCAAAGTGGCTGTCTGATGAGGCTTTATAAATAGCTGAGGAAGGAAGGAAAGCAAAAGGCAAGAGAGAAAGATATACATACTGAATGCAGATTTCTAGAGAACAGCAAGGAGAGTAGGATGGATAGATAGCATCATGGATGTGATGGGTGTGGATTTGCGCAGACTCCGGGAGGCAGTGCAGGATAGGGAGGCCTGGTGTGCTGTGGTCCGTAGGGTCGTGAAGAGTTGGACATGACTGAGCGACTGAACAACAACAAAGGTCTTCATTTCGTATACAGCAGTTGTTGGGATTTTTTTGCAATGGCTTCTTCAGCTTTTCTACAGTAAATATATTTATTAGATGATCTTGTATCTTGAATGCTTGTATATCTCTTTCTAGTTTAGCTTGCCAGGAGAAGTCTGAGATATAACCACAGTCCTTTCAAAACCTCAACACTGTTTGCAAGCATATATACATATAGTTTCATGTAAAGGATCTCTCCAGATTACAAATAACAAAGTATTATGAATTCCTTGCTGAGACTTCCATACATGCTTTTTTTTTCTTTGCTTTCATTTCCTCTAAAACTGCAGGGCTACAGGAAATAATGGTGTTGCTGATTTTTCAGCTACAAGTTGCAGAATATATTTACAGATTCAGCATGTCAGAAATATTCTAAGCAGCCTGGATCATACAGTCAAGGTTAAGATAACTTCAGTAACACAATCCATGCTTTTCACATTGCTTTTGCCATCCCTCCAATGGACATTGCTGTTTGAATGAGTTAGCATTGGTTTCTTGATTGTTGCTCTCCCAAATATTGCTGTACAAAATATTTTTACAAGTAACAGATTCAGCATAATAGTGCTGTATATTATTAAAAAAGGTTTATTTTTCTTTTAATTTTTTATATATAAATTGTTATTCTCAGCCTCCTTTTATCTTAAACAGTTTTAAGTAGATCTGAACATTTAAGAAACATACTGTTTTTGGAAATCAGTGCATATGTTCTGCTGTATCCTAATCTTAAGCAGAAGCAATGTACAGTGGTGCCTCACAAGACGAGTAACTCACAGGGCAAGAAACTTGCAGGACGA
>JANHZU010003770.1:91416-103585 GCA_032468055.1 Acrochordus granulatus
TGCACTGCCCTTCTTTGGAATTGGAATGTAAACTGATCTTTTCCAATCCTGTGGCCATTGTTGAGTTTTCCAAATTTTCCGGTATTTGTATTTGTAGTAGTATTTATTAAATTATTTTTGTATATAGTTTGGGGATCAATGAATATTCTGAAACTTCATGAAAGGGTTAATGAACTGAAGAGATTGGGTGCCCTTGCTTTAAAGGATAACTGAGCTCTAAGGTAAAGGTGACCCTGCCAGTCGTAATCGACTCTAGGGTGTGGTGCTCATACCTTTTTCCAAGCTGAAGAGCCAGTGTTCATCCGAGGACTCTTCTGTGGTCATGTGGCCGGCATGACTAGATGCCAAAGGCGCAAGGACACTGTTACCATTCCCGCCAGAAGGGGCGGTTCCTATTTATCTACTCACATTTGCACGCCTTCGAACCACTAGGTGGGTGGGAGCTGAGGTGGAACAGCAGGAGCTCGCCCTGATGCATGGCAGCGCCAGGTCTTGAACTTAGGCCGCTGACCTTTCAGCCGGCAACTGAGCTCTTAACCACTTACGCCACCACACCTCTCTAATTTAGCTCTACAGCAGTGCAATTTCCATGGTTTCCACATAGTACGACTTACCTGAGGCATCTGCTGGGGGATGTCAAAAAAGGAGCAAGGCCTTGATCATATAGTAGCAGCTACTTTCTTGACTTTTTGGAGCCCTCATGGATGTTGCTGAAGGTCATGTTGGTTGAAAATTCTCAGATATTTGTGTTTAATATATTTAGGGATTGCTGGATTATGGACTTATAAAACCCAAATCAATCTGCTTAAATTGTTCTTTAAACTAGCATCAATCATTGTTCTGATGACCTCATCACAAAATTGTACAGTCTTTTCTCAGCAATCTATTTCCAATTTTGCTATTTTTTTCCTTATAGTTTCTCTTGGAAATGCAACATTTTTGCTATGCATCTTTGTGTTAAGTTTTTGTTAACTGGAGATTTAGTTTAAGATTTATTGTCCTCAATTGGTAGATCTAGTATGCTCCTTTATACATGTATTTATTTTCATAGTATGCAGCCATCTTTATTGATCCTTATCTACTTTAAACTTGTATCTACCTTATACTTTCAATTGAAATGATATATAGGTGTCATCACAAGTCCAGTGTCAGAATAATAACTATATTATCTTCTACTAATAGAGAACTGTTGATTTTCTTCTAGCAGTAGTAAAAATTACATAGACTGCTGTGCATTTTTAAAAATTGTTGCCTTCTTGAAAACAAAAAACAGATTTTGAAATACTGAAGACAGATATTTTTGTATGAGAACCACTACATGGAGGGTAAGGGACACAGAAAACTAATTCTTTGCAGTCATCCAGTGGTCATGTGGATTTTTGCAGCTCAGTTCAGATAACCCTAGATGAATCTTCTCCTGCTGCCTAGTGATTTTTTTTGTGGGGGAGGGTGCATTATATTTCACAGGCGTCAGTCCTGCAATTTTTGTGATAGGAAGACATCTGCTCTTGAATGCACAGGTGTCCCCACTCTTACATATAGTTTGAATTCTGGTTAAAATTACCTTTCTACATTTGGGGCAATAGTCAGAGTAAAAGCTGATGAGTGCATTTTTGTAGCTCCTTCTATTGGTCCATTATTGCTTCCCTTTATTTATTTTATTTACTTCCTTTGTATCTTCCTCCAAAAATATACAAACTATACTGATTCATTTCTAGACTGACAGATTCAGAAGACCATTGTATAAAGATGATTCTCTCTAAGCTGTTTTTGAGAAAAACACCAGTTGGGCAGTTCATAGAAACATAGTTAAAAAGAAAATCTGTGCTAATCTAGTTTTGGGATATATTGGTTTTATCCAGGAAGGAAGACAATTGCTGGAATTCTTGTAACTCCATCTTCATGTCAACAAATCTTGTTAAAAAAGATTCTCAATGAGACTCATACCTGGAAAGGAATTAAGGTTGATTGTGGGCAGATACTTAAGTGTCTTACAAAGAGAACATCACAAGATTAATGATGCACTACATGTATGTTGCAAGAGAAGGCAAAAAAAGAATCTTCTCTAGTTCAACTCTTTTGAAGCTCTCTGATCATATAGGTTTAAATCTGTGGGTAATCTGTGCATCTACAGAAGCTTCTCTCCTCTTCCCCCCAGTGTACATACTTCTTCAAAGCATAAGTGGTAGAACTAAATCAGAAAACCCACATCCTATTCATGCAAAAATAGATTACATAAGAGAGAAGATCCAAATACAGTAAATTAAATGAGCATGAAATAATTGTTTAAAAATGTCTTACCCCAGTAACTGTTTCCTATGTCACTGCCATTCTTCTATAAAATACTTTGACAGAGGAATAAGGAGAAATGACAGATTTTGTTTTGTTTTGTTTTTATAGTGAACTTTGATCACTTCCAGATTCTTCGAGCAATTGGAAAAGGAAGCTTTGGGAAGGTAAGGAAACACTGCAATTAGAATTGGATGATGATCAAGTGCTACATAGTTTGGTTTTGTTAGAATGCACATTTGTTTCTTATCCTATTTTTCTGATAATTGGATTTTGAGTAAACTTACAAAGGATTGCATCCCATAGCATGAAATCTTTGTAGATGTCCTATAGATTAAAGTAAAGAGTTGGAATCTTTTGGCTTTGATGATGTTATCATCTGAACCTTTGGAGCAAAATTCCAACATTTAGTTTTTTTAAAAAAGGTTCATTTAGAAAAAAATATGTAAATTGCATTTGAACATTTTGATTTGACAAGCTTTTCTCTTTTTAAAAGTTTCTACTGGTATATTTGGAATATATTTTACTCATTTATATATATTTTACTCATTTCTTAATCCCTCCAAAATAAAGATTAAGGTGAAAGTCTCTTCGAATGAGCTGAGCCTCAACCTGCTATCTACTGATTAACAGAATTTGTTATGATTGCTATGTGTGAGTCGTTATTCTATTATGATGTGCAACTATTAAATTCACTCCCTGATAAAGGAGCTAATGAAATTCTGTCTGTAGATTTGGACATGTGTCACAATGTGCATGCTTTCTAAATATTAAGCATTCACTATGTTTCTGAAGTTTGAAACATCAGTTCTTTCTTTGGAGGACATACTGTATGTAGGAAAAGCAAATTTACAGAGTTCTTATGCCAAAAATATAATGAGAAAGCTACAAAAATGTCATGAAAAATAATGGCAAAAGAGACCTTATTTTTTTGAAAAGAGATAAATTCATCCAGGTGGAACTGATTAATAACTACACTTTCCAATACAAGTGAAACTGTTGATCACCTTTCCCATGTAACAGATTAATTGTTTGGTCCTGAAAGTGTGAATATTGCAGATTTTCAATTATCTCTCAACTTAAATCAACAAATTGCAAAAAGTCTTAAGTCAACATTAAAACAAACCATATTGTATGTGCAATTTGGTGTGGCAGAGGCAATACACACTATCAGTTTTGGGAAGATGGGCTAAAGAGTTTTCTAGAGATATCTGATTTGCTATTGTGAGAAAGAAGAAGTTGGATTTGATAGGTCTTTAGCCTATTTCATCAGATGTTCTTAATATGGAAATAATTATCAGAGAAGTTACATTTTGGTGTCATGTGCTAGGTAATGCAGTAGTTATCTCAGTGTGCAGTTTGTGCAAGTCCAGTGGTAATCATGGGCAACATTACATAATAATAGTAGTGGTGAATTCCAAAACTTGAGGCTTGTGGTGTCTGCTTGTGTTTTCTTTACTTCCTATGTAACCTCCAAGTTACACAAAGCAAAACTAATTGCAACATTTATTTATAACTTTGAAGAATGTCAGAAGCTGAGCCCCAGAATTTACTTTGAAAACTAGAATGGAATAGTTTTTTGTTTGAAAAGTCAAGTTTGCTGCTAAATTTCCTGTGGTTGTGTTTCTTTCTGCAGCATAATATAGATTAGGAGGAAGTATGTTATTATACAGTTGAGCCTTAGAAATCATTTCTAGACTCTATCTATAATTCATAGTATGTACTGATACATCTAGATCTACTTTCTCATGGCTTTGTTGGGGCCATTGTATTTCTCAAATTTTGTCCTGTAAGGGATACATTGGACATCTGATATTCAGAAACTGGCTGTTGGAAACCTGACTGGAGAGAGAGGGGTTACTAGAATCTGAAAGATTCTATGCCATCTCTCTCTTCCATTTTATTTTTTCTTTTATATTTCTATTAGAAGAAAATTTGGTTTGTTGGCCTAGATAATTTTTGTCTTACTGCTTTCCATGGGAAGTAACTAACAGAGATCTAAAAGAAGATGTAGAAATTATCCTGCTTTGTCAAAACTCTCCAAGATCAGAATGTTCTGAAGTTAGAACATTTTGTTGACTCTTATTGTTCTTTGTATGTTAAAGTAATAACTATGTGTTCTTCATTAATTCTAAGAATACTTATGCAGCACTGCTAATCAACTGTCTGGAAGTAGAGGTGGATTTGTATGTGTATATTTCATTAATTGCAGTATTAGTGAAATCTTATGTGTGAAGTGGCTGCCATAGAACAAGCAATGCAGAAAGAACATTTGTTATCATTCTGCATAACTCCAGTTCATGGTGTAGTTAATATATTCAGCTCTAATCATTAATAATTAGTCATCAGGTGAAGAGTCATCAAAGTGTTGTGTGATTCCCCAGTGAATTCCACTGATTTCCTAGTTTAAGAATGAGATGGGAGAAGATTTTGTATCAGTTCAGTAGAGAATGGCTTCTTCCTGTCTTTTTTAAGGAAGGAAGACACATTTCTGATGTGATTTGCTCCTCAGAAGCTTATTGATTGCATAGTTTTAATCATTTTAAATGAAATTGGCAAAATTTTAATGTATTTAAAATATAAATTTCCTGTGGTTATGCTTCTTTCTGCAGCATAATATAGATTAGGAGGAAGTATGCTATTATACAAGTATAATAACAAGTATGGGCAATATTGAATCTTGGCTTGAAGTCTGATAATAATTTGGAGCACAAAACAGCTAGTAGCTCATTACCATAAGGGAAATATTTGTTTTCTTTTTTAATTGCAGATCAATAAAGTTTTCTCACCTGTCCTCAGTTCATTTCCATTCACTTTTTGTTAGGAGGCATTTGTCTGAAATACAATCAATAACCTGAGTCTCATATTTTAATTTGTGGACATGCACAGTTGATAATTATGCAAGAGAGGACAAATCCTCTTGTTAGCAATTATCTCAGTTTCTGAATCCATCTCTCTTTCTTTGGAAATTATTCTTGGAATTAAAGAAGTGTTAATTTGAAAACTCTTCTGCTGATTTGAGTGTTCTAGTATGTCAGTCTGTTGGTTTATGACTCCTACAAGGGATCTATGCTTTTTCTGGTACATCTTAACTGGAAAGCATAATTTTTCTTCATTGTGAAATAAGCAAGATCTCTAAAGAGAGTCTGGTGCTTTCCCCAAATATTTTATAAATGTTTTATTTTAGCTATCATTGAAATATATTTTAATCAGTAATGTTCAGAGTTTATTAGGAATCAGTAGAAATTCCTGATAATGTAAGTGTTCCACAAATAGTTAGAATCCTAGGACTGCAGTGGACCTTGTATTTATAATAGCAGTTTGGGCTTTAAACAGATTACCCTCCTTACCTGGTAATGCTGCCGGCTGAATCTGCTATATGCAAAAAGTGAGCAAGAAAATAATAAATTAACACAGCTAATCCTCTGATATGAATGCAAAACACTTCAGTACTAAACTAAGATTCATGGAGCCTAGATAAAAATCTTTCTTGGCCTCCAAACATTATATCTGTCAACTTTGATTGTTAGTGCCTATCCCCAATTTCATCTTCACCCCATCCCACATATTCCCCAACTTGCTGGTATGTCTAGATGTCATATAATTTGTCTCATGAAGCCAGTTTCTGATACTTGTCAGAGTAATAAATTCTAGAGCAGTGATATAATTCCTGGAGTCTGTTGTTTCTGACTACCTGTTTTATGGATATCCTGAAAATAGTACTTTCTGCTTCATGTGTGAATTGGTTTCTCAATGGTAAATATTGAATTTGTATCTCTTAGTAAAATGTAAATATAATTTCTAACTATCTGATTGACACTGGTTCTAGGGCTGAACTTTGAAATTTAGAAAATGTTGGTATTTTAGGGATGGTATGTGTATCATTACAAATGTCATATGATTGCTTTGACATATTGAGTGAACACTTGAAGGAGCTATTTGAGTTGTCCAACAGTTGATGCCTTAGCATTCCACTAATTTGTTGTCTGTATGTTCAGAAATCATTCATGTAGATTATTTATACATAGAAATCCCTCATACAAGGAAGATACCCTAGCCCTACTAAGACTACTCCTGAATTACATGAATGCATGAGTTTTGGAGTCACAAAGATGACAATGTTGGCAACAAAGAGCATGATCATAGAGCATTTGCCTACCTCATATAAGAGCATTAGCCTGCCTCATATAATCTTCAGAGCATGAATCTTTTCTAGTGTAGTCATATTAATTCCTGACATTTCAGCTAACCCAGCAGAAAAACAAATCTTAATATTATTCTTTCAAAGGATCCTCCCTCTCTCCCTCTGCAACAGGTCTTCTGAAGAATCTATAATCAGAATATATAATTGATATTTGAATACTTTTTAGTAATTTTTAGTAGAAATTCAGGGTAAAGTTACCCAGAGTTGCGTGTAGCGAGTTAGATGGCAAATAAATTTAATAAGTAAAATAAAAATGTTAAATAAGATAGTTTGTAGTGGCCAACTTTTCTTTCTTTTTTCCCCATCTCATTACATTGTTACTGAAAACTTTGAAGACCACCTTATAAATCAAGTATTGGTAAAAGATTACTCTGTACTTTCATATCATATATGACACCTCAGATGGTCTCTGCAGGATCCAAAAATAATTTTTAAAAAAATTGAATAGCCAGATTTCCTAAGATTACCACATCACACAGGATTCTAGTGTTTCCATCTGAAATCATACAAGTTTTTGAGCATCTTGCAAGACTGGAAGGGACATTTCCAAAGTCTTACCATATTTGGCAATTTTACAAGATTTTGACCATTTAAAAATAATTTTAGTTTGTTTCATCTAGCAAGAACCACTTGTAGTACCCAAACAAATCACCAGTGGTCTGTGAACCACTGTTCACAGTTCAAAAACTGGTTGCTAGGAAAATACAGTACAGTTTAGAGAAATAATTAACTGAAACCAATTACAAAATATTTTTTTTATTAATTAAATTTATATGCTGCCGAAATCTGGAGAAAATATATCACTTTGTGACCCAAAAACTTAACCTAGTTAACAGTATCATCAGAATTTACAGACTGAAAGTGACAAGTTTTGTTAACTGAGACTGAGCTGTCCTTGTCAAGGTATTTCACAACCTGCGAGCTACTACCAAGGGAGCATTTTTTCAAATTTCTGCCAAATTTGCTTCAACAATTTGCAAGTTAAAGATTTTATGCACTAAAGAAAGTGAATCATCCTACTACTTCTGTTAATACACTAAACTGTGTCAAACCAGTAATCTGACTTTTTAAATCAGAGACAACTAATAAATTTTAACATAAGAAGGGGATCACTGGAGTCTGGAACAACTATTTGTATCCATTTCAATTCCATATACTGTAGATCAATCCATTCTAGAGTCTAAGTTTGTGGGGGAATTTTAAGTCAATTAGATCTATAATATTGCAAAATTCAAAAGCATTAATAGCCAGGGCTTTCAAGGGGAACAAAGATGAAAAAGGAAAGTTAAGAAGGAAGGTGAAATCTGCCTCTTCTTTTCTGATACCTACAATTTAGGCATTCTCTGCATTTTCAAGCTATTTGAAGGTAAGGTTGCTAGGGCACTTTCTGGAAAACTATCTTTCCTCTATCTTCTCTCTCTATTAAAACAGCCTGCAGCTGTAAAAGAGAATACAGCTTGTTTGTTCCTCTTACCTATCCCATCTCACAGATATACTTCTCTATTCCTTTCATGTAGGAAGATGAATACTGTGCTATGTTTAGGCAGCATATGGCAAGGGAGGGCAAAAGAGCAAGAAAAGGCTTCTTCATTTCTTTTCTTCCCTATAATTATTGGGAATTTTATACAGAATTCACTATTCAGAATCATGAGATGGCAACTACTTTCAGTGGAACAGTCCTAACCAGACTGTTGCTCTTTTGCCTCTCCCTTCTCAGAGTTCATACACAAGAGTTCAGAGGCAACAGAGATCCCTCTGAGCTATGTATATTAAATGGGATAGTTATCATATAATTTCTGCTTGTGTTGTTGATATAATTGAAGACTGTGGTAGCCTCAGTAATCTGGCATTGATTCACATTCTTTAAGCCTCTCCTGCCGTGGCTCCAGTTAGAAAGTCTCCTTCCGTCAGATCTGTTAATTATAATGGAAAGAAGATTCAGGGGTTTTTGATTGGTTAGTTCAGGCATGTTTTGTAAAATTCAATAAATTTTATTTATTAAAAAAATGTGATTGTGTTTCTCAATCTGATTCCACATACTGGAATCATTCCATTATACATAATAAAAT
The DNA here is from genome assembly GCA_032468055.1 of Acrochordus granulatus. Taxonomy (NCBI): domain Eukaryota; kingdom Metazoa; phylum Chordata; class Lepidosauria; order Squamata; family Acrochordidae; genus Acrochordus; species Acrochordus granulatus. Next base: position 99,979 of record JANHZU010003770.1, read on the forward strand.
ATTATTCACTCCTATGTGTGACAACAGGCCTGCAATATGGTTCATGAGCAACATTTATTTATTTATTTGGTGGGGGAAAATCTTTTTTTTATCCCAAGCTTAGGCTAGTACTTTGTGGCACAGCAATTTAGCACTTGTTTGACTGTTGGACAAACTGCAAGAGGAAAAATGGGTGTTAGGTTGCAATGGCTCTCTTGGGGCAAGAACTGAATTTGTGCCAGAAACAAAAAAGTTATGGAGTAGCGCAGACCTAAAAATTAGAGCAAAACATAAACATGACATACTATTATAAAGCATAAAGCATAGTTACAAAATTTACAGTGGAAAAGTAAAGTGAAGCTTTGGGTGCAGTGCATGATATACTGTGTAACAGTCAGCAGAACAGAATCAAGAATGCTTCAGGTCTTTTGAATCTTTGGAAGAGAGTGAATTGGAATAAAGAAGAAGAAAATGACTATTTATTAGCTTAAATTGATTTATTGATCAAAAACCTTTCCTCTTCTCTGGTTTTCCAGATGTGTTGCATATTACTCTTGTAACATTCAGCGAACATCCTCAAACTTGGAAGCCACCCATATCTTCATGTAGATTCCAACTTAGAGGAATAAATAAGACTATTATTTGGGAGTAAAACCAATCATTCCAAGTAGACATGCTTTTTCAATGGGTGACTACAGGAAAGGGATGGGAATCCTATCCCTCAGGTATTGCTGAGCTTATTATTAGTGTTTCTGTGTAGAGCTGCTAAGTGTTACAGATTAGCAACATCTGGAGGACTAATATTTCTCATCCCTTCTATAAGATTCATGGGTTTGCAAAATATCTTTTATGAAGGTGTACAAACAACTGGTTATCTTTTTAAGCTGTTACTATTTCATGAGTTATAAATCAAGGCTTGACCATAGGTATAACCAGAACCTTCTTAAGGACAGTACCTTTTCAGCCAGAAAAGGTTTTAGGCTCTCAGGTGCTTTTCACCTTCCTTCCTCTGTTCTGTCATTGCCTCCTTCCTCCTAACTGCCCATTCAAAACAGGTAATAAAATGGAATAGATGGGGTTTAGCATGGGGTCAGACTGAAATGGGTTATGTGCTACTATTTCAGAGGAGATTCTGTGTTTAAATGTAATTCAATCCATCTCATACAAGGTGTTTTATATGCTGGAGAAGTTTGGAAGAAGAGAATAGGCATGCCAGTGATGCTTTTAGACAAGGGGTAGAACAAGGTCTATTATATTTGTCAATCAGTAAAAAAAAGGACAGAGTTAGAACAATTTTCATTTTAAAATGGTTTTTGATTGGTTAGTCTTTCTTCAGGCATGTTTTGTAAAGGATTTTTTTTTGGAAAAGGGACAAGCAAAAGTTTTGTAATACTGTCTCAGGTCATCCATTCCAATTCAGTCTAAGGAAGAAGTAACATAAAAATGTAATAAGCTGCTTTATACTGAATCAGATAATGGAGGAGTCTATTTATATTGTCCAAATGCCTAGAAGCAAATCTTTTGCATGTAGAACATGTATCCTTCCATCAAGCTGCACTTAAGGAAGGAAGGAAAGAGTGAAAAGCCCAGGGAAGGACAGTGGCATGAGGAGGGGTGGTAGGTCAGGGACATTTTATGATAGAGCATGTAATGGATGTTCTTACACAAAGACTGCTTCTATGAGGCCTGAAGGCATGATGTTAGAGGATGTTCCATAAGTAGCATGCCAATTTCCCATTAATTTATTTTAGAGAGAAGAACCTTTGAAAAAGATGAGAGAAGGGGCTTGGCAGACAAAAAAGGAAATGTTGGCCCACTACTACCCAAATATATTTCATTTCCTGTCCTTGATCAACAGCCTGGGTTTGAATATAAGGGGCTGAGCTATATTTCATTTCCAAGCCAAAAAAGTAATTTCTTTTATCACAACATTGATACAGTCTGAAAGCTTTTTATTCCACTATCTGTTTGTATCCTGGAAAAATAATTACTTGTTCACCTTCAGTAAGTTTCCGACCAGAGCAGTTATAAAATGAAATGTGCATTAGTGGTATGGCATGAAGGAACCTGTGTGTCTGCAAACTGAAAGGGATATCTTGCAAAACAAATCATACTTTTTTCTTCTCACATGAGGGTTTACATACGTATTTCATCAGGATGAGCTTATTTGGATCCTATCTCTTCCTTCTCATCCAGAAATTTTACAATTTGATCTACTTTGTGTGCAGATTGACCAAATCAACTTTATTTTTCATTTCAAATCCCCAGATCCATCCACAAGGTGCAATGAAAATTCAGTTTTTAGTGCCAATGACTTGCTATGAAGGCCTGTGTGGCTGTTAATTGATAAAACCATTGCATCTATCTAGTGGCAAGAAAGAGAAGTAGCAAACTATAAGACATTAGTCTTCATCTGAGATAAGCATGAAAGGATTAGGAAAATGACCCTATTTTAAGACTTTAAAACACAAGAAAAAATAGAAATGTTTCAGTTGTAAATGTCATTAAAATCTTATTAAAAATTAAGAATTTGTTCAAGTTGTAGTTCTGACTGATGCTGGCAAAGTACTAAGCCCCCACTCTTGTTTTCTGCTACTATTCTTTTTTAAAATGATGGGTAATTAATCTTTTTATGTTTGGGGGAAAAATGCTGTAGATCAAACAGCATCAGCCACATATTTCTCATAGGGTTCCCATTTCTAATGTATTTGGAATGACTGTGAGTTATACCACAGTCACTCCAAAAAGCACATTTAGCTATTGGTCCTGATGTGCAGTTGAGACAGTAGCTGAAATGTTAAGATATTATGTAAAAACCAGTAAATAAACCTTATACCACGTCTTTTGCATTAAAATATAATAAAAATAATGTATAGAGCTCATTCACAACGGCTACTTTTATTATCTCCATCCTGGAATTGGGTGGGACTTTTGTTTCTCTAAATCTTGCTGCCCTCATAGCATGCTCTTACTGTGCATCCAGAAAAGGACAGTGCTATTTTGCTGGCCATAGAATTGTGCCATGTTACACTATAAGGGCAGTGTCCTTCCTCCCAGCTCAAATTCTGATGTCACTAACTTCAGAAAAAGCTGTTATCAATCACTATAGAGAACATGTGCCAAATGATGCTGATGTGATAGTAGAGTGATCTAGGTCTTCTGCTTATTTCCAAATGCTGTCAACTAATTTACCAATGCAGGAGCCATCATTAATTTTTTGACTCCTGTGTATGCCACAGGCAAGAAGGCTGTATACATGAGGTCATTACCTTGGTGATTTGTTTAATTGACCTCTTGTACTGCATTTTTTTAAAGTCCAGCTTATAGAGTTTTACTGCACATTAAGTGTTGATGAAATTACTCTGATTTTGAGTAAAAACTGATAACTTGTTTTGAGCTTGTCAGGAAAACATAAATTGTTAAGGTATGGCAGAAACCTTAAACTAGCCATTTAAAAAAGTGAAGCATTAAAAGAAATTAGAAATCTCACTTTGTTATAAAATGAAGGTATTAGAAAAGAATATAGTTTTCCCCAGTTTGGGTTTTTACTGTATACAGTGGTGCCTCACAAGACGAGATTAATCCGTTCCGGAAGAACGCTCTTAGCGTGAAATGCTCGTAAAGAGAA
>JANHZU010003771.1:0-12467 GCA_032468055.1 Acrochordus granulatus
AACAAGAGTATGAGCTGTTGTTTCTTTTGCATTTACATCATAAGGGCACTATCATACCTAACTATTCCAGGTCCTTAGGAAAAACTTAATAGGTGGATAAAAACACTAAATCCTGTTCTAAAATCTGGTTGACTGTGCAATAACCACAGTAATCATAATATTACAACTATCTGGGCAGCCCAGTCTTGAATGTATTTTCTTTCCATGTCAGTGAGATGGGGGGGAACAGGGAGGGAAGAAATGGATATGTATGGTACATTGTCTGTCTTTTGCAGCTCTTATTAATTTCAGTCAAGATGTAGAGAAAAACTTCCTAGTGAATTGGGTCTTATAGAGGAAGAATCAGAAATGAAAGGAAAATAAATCATGTGTTCAAAGTCTTGTAAAATATGGTAGAAGAAAACAAAATAACTTGAGATGTTGCTGATTGCAGTGTTGAAAATGTGTGAAGTCTGATATTACAAAATTATATTTAAGCAGATGACTATTGTCACAGGGCTAATGTCTAATTTGATTATAAACAGGGCAATTTGTAGTGTAGCTGGTCACTCTGATTGCTGTTGTCTAATTTAGAAATTACTACCGTCTGATTTGGAAATTACTCTTTGGGTAAAATGGCTGCTTATTTGCCACCTAACCCTATGAAGCCCACAGATTTATTATGCTTTAAAATGACTTTTAAAATAAGAGGGAAATGAATCAGAGTAATTATATCTCATTATGATGTACTTAGAGTTTTTAACTAAGCACTTTTGCAGTATAATTTTTGTGTAATGAAGACAGATATTGGGAGTTAATATCATAAATTTATTTCCAATAATGATACATTAATGGTTGGCTAGATTGTCTAATTGCATCTGTCCAGCTTTTCCTTGAAGACCTGAAATTTCAGGACCTACAGTATCTACAATAGAAATAATGCTTAATGTCCAACCTGTCCTTGAGAGCTGGTAACACTTGGGCTCTAAAGCTGAGCAGGATCATTCTTGTTTAAGACTTAGATAGAAGACTTCTAAGGATCTTAGCATAATAAACTAGTCTGGGATAATATCCCAGAAGGCAGCAGTGGCAACCCATAACTGTATTGTTGCCAAGAAAACTACATGGATGTGTCTGTGAAGTCACTAAGAGTTAAATTCAACTTGAAGAAGACTTTATCTCTTTAATGCTTAGTGGAAAAGTATTGTTCTACTGCTTATTTCTACCACATACAGTGCAAAGTTCTCTTGTTCCCAAAGGACAGATAAATCCCAGTAGTGCTAAATCTCAATATTGCCATTTTTTACATTTGTAGCAAACAAAGGCCATCTCATGCTGTATTTAAATGCTTGTATTTATTTTAAAATAATATTTTTGTTATTCTTTGAATTCATTGTTCATTCAGTTCAGTCACTTCTGACTCTTACACTGCCAGGATTATTTTCCAGTAATTTTTTTAAAGTTCTTGTAAGTTCATGTTTATAACTATACTATCTCATTCCCTTATTATTGTTTATATTTACTTTTAAAAATCCATGAAGTAAAAGACAAAAGGAAAAAGGAAAGAAACAAAAAGAGAAGAAAAAAAACTAAGGTTAAGAAATATTACTTCCAACCTTCTTTTCAACAAATACTTACAATTTTATAGTCCTTCCTCCCCTTTAGATACAAGTCCTTCAGCCTCTCACTTCATTTATAACTTTCTTAACCTTCATCCCCATAAGTCATCATGACATTTCTTTCTTCTTTCAGCAAAAAAATCCATGTAAAGTTTCCAGTTTTTTAGAAAAGTTGTTGTTTTTTCCTGACCAGACAGGTCAGTTTTGCCATTTCTACAAATTCTGACATTTTCACAACCCATTCTTCCACTGTGTGGATTTTTTCTTCTTTCATCATTATACATTCAATAATCTTGCTGCAGTTACCATATAAAAAAAATCAGTCCACCATGATTTTTTTCTAATTCATTGGCCATAAGCCCCAATAAAAAGAATTTTGGTCTCTTTGCAATATTAATCTTTAAAATTTCTTGCATCATTATATGAATGTAAATCTAAATTTTATACCTTTTCACAAGTTTACCACAACTACATAAAATTTAATATAAATTTAATAAATAAATAAAACTACTGCTCAGTTTTCCCTACCTGCTTATAAAGCATGTGTATAACTTTAACTGCAGTAACATGCAAGATTGTCACTTTTCAAACCATTTTCCCCCAAGCATTTAGATACGTTTTAAAAAGATTATTAAATAGAGTATTAAATTAAAATATTTAAAATGAATGTAAAAATTTCATAGAAGATGCTGCACAAAATAAGCAAATTACTACAGGTAGTCCTCATTTAGCAACCTCTATTGTTGAGCAAAGCAATTGCTAAGTGAAACTAAGACTGTGCCTATGATCATATTTCAGCTTTTCTTTGCTTTACAAACCTGCAAAGGTTGTACTTGTGTCATCACCACTGTAATTGTGAACAGTTGCTAAAAGATTAAATGTGGATTACCTGTATAAGTAAATATTTTACACCAGTTTCTTGTTTTCAGCAATGCTATCAACAAATTTGTAGTGATATCGTTACTGAGTCTAAACCCAGTAAAATTTGATTTCACACAATATCAATACATCTAATACAATTTCATTTCCAGTGGCCACCCAAGTTTTGAGGGAGCTGAACTCAAAGTTGAAACAGCAAAATGCTTAGTGGTGCCAGAGCAGCTGTAAGACCAACAAAGCTGCAGTCCCTCTGAGTATCTGTGTTTAACAGCCAATAAAGGCGAGGGAGAAAGTGCAAATTAGAAACTTTATGCCACAGGAATGTTGGGTTCATTGAAACACCTCCAAGGGTGACTGCTGGAAGACGAAAACCTTTAATTCTGAGCCATTAGAATTTTAGATAATGAGCATTTCATTACACGTCTTTAAAAGGAAGTTGGAAAGAAGTATGGTATGAGAATAAAGTTTTCTCCCTTTCCCCTACTTTGTTTTTATACTTCTTATTTGGAAGAAGAATGAACCAATAATCCTTTCTGCACTATTAACACTGAATATAATCTGTTGTTTGATGAAGAACATTCAGCAGCTCTGGGTGGTTCTTAAAGCATAATTAGAGACGCTTATTTTTTTCTTTTCCTTTTAGGATCAAGAAGCTGAGGAAGTTTTAGAAACTTTACTTCCGTCCCTGAAACTTTGATGATGACATAACCCTAACCTTTTCAGTTCTATGAAAAAAGGCTGAAGACTCAGGTCCCTGTACTGGAAGCATCCTGTTGAATTCAGAGGGATTTCGGCCCATTTTGGAGTTAAAATCTGAAGGGATGGGGAGAAGTTTAAATTTCTAATTAAGGTGACTGATTTCTCTCAGCCTATATTTTTTGTTCAAGTTACTACAAGGCCAGCAATAATAAGAGATTTATGTGCAATGCTATCAGTTGAACAGGACAGTCTTGCATTCCATCCATTTGTTGTTGTTCACTTGTTCAGTCTCAGTCATATCCAGCTCTTCACGACCCCATGGACTGCATTACGCCAGGCCTCCCTGTCCTGCTTTGCTTCCCGGAGTCTTCCCAAACCCACACCCATCACACTGATTATGCTATCGAACCATCTCATCCTCTGCCGTCCCCTTTTCCTCTTCCCTTCAATCTTTCCCAGCATCACCCTCTTTTCCAATGAGTCCTTCCATCCATGCAACTCTGTTAAGGTGGGTGTGCTGAGGCTATTTCATGGGGTTGCTGTTTCATGTGAAAAACTGCAGAATAAAAATGAGATCATCTGCTCTTTGTTTCTGGCACTACCCTTCTTTAAGTTGAAGAAAAAAGAAACTCACTCTGGAGATGATTTCTTTCTTTTTCTTTTTTTGCAGCATCAAGCAGAGAAACCGTTCCATGCTACTGCCCTCTTTTTATTTTCATAAGTTTTATCTTCAATAATCAGGGTGTGATACAGGATCCTTAATGAATGGTGCCAATGATCTTAACCCAGAGAAATTGTGCATCCTTTTTTTGTTTTTTTATGCATAGAGAATGTGAATTTCGCATTTACAACACTAATTTTAACTCATTCAGACTCTCCAGGTATGAAATCCACTGCTGGCAATGGACATTTTTGTAGTTACTGAATGATGGGCATAATTTTGCTGAGAAGGATGAGCTAGTTGGTTTTATGCCTAAATGCAGATGTATGTAGCTGAAATTTTCTGTTGAACAGACATTGGAGATATTATGGAGGTGCTTTTTCTCTCTCGAAAAGTATCAGTTTTGTGGGAAAATTGTACTTAATGGATATAACTTGGTCTCTGAATCTTAAATTGGAAAAACAAAATAAAGACATGGTGAATCTGTCATATTTTGACATTTCTGCACACCCAAATATTTTGGCATTTCTTTCATCTGGGTAATATTTCTCCTTGGAGATTATGGCTCTGTGTTCAGAGAGAGAGGGGAACAGAGATTGGGTTCTGAATAGCACAAATTTCAAAGTGTAGACTGGACATATTATTTGAGCCCCCTGAAGCAGGAAATAGTTGATTCTCCTCCATCTTTTTTGCCAAACCAACAGCCCTTCACATCCAAGCTAAAAGAACAAGCCAAAATGTAACTTTAAACTTGTGAGACAGCCGTAAGTGATTTCAGTCTGTGATTTTGGGGCCAAATGGACAGGCAGTCTATTCTATTCAGCTGTGAAATAGAAGAGTCCATGGCTAAGAAGAAAAAATACCCAGGAAAATCTAATCCCTAAACATCAGTTGTGTAAAGTTTTAAACATTACCTGTTTACTTTGTTGGAAGTCTCTTCCAGATTGTCACATTCCCACATCCTTATTGTCCAATACTGAGATCATCTATACAGAAATAAAGTTTCAGATGAAGTTAAAATACATTTGTAAAACAACCTAACTAACATCTATAAGTGAGATTCAGGATTGAGTCTAGATTAAATGTATAGTGTAAGCACTAAAATTATATTAAATATAATATCTAAAGTTTTAAAGTGATATCTAAAATTGAAATGAATTATAGTTGCATAGAATGTATTGTGGAAGATTGGCCCATCGGGATCTGACAGCTCTTCTGTGCTGCTGCTGTACAAAACTTAACTACATGCGTTATAATGAAAGGTAATCCATCTATGAGCAGCATCTGGGTATTGAAATGAATTTGAGTGACCAGGATAATCTACTAATCAGAGGTAGTATGAATCTGCTTTGGATGTCTCCATAAAAGGAGCAATGAAGAAGAATGTGTTCTGTGGTTTCCACCTCTCCAGAATCACATGAGCAAAGCTTTTCAGACAATGGAACCTTTTTATATTTACCATTCAATACTGCAGAGGGGAGAGTATGACATCGAGAAGAAGAGACGGTTTTCCAATGGTTGTAAGGTTGGTAGGTCAATAGCGCTATAGAAAAAAAAATCCAGAAGTGCATTAAGGACATGCAGTGGGAATAACACCATTGATACTGTCATGATTTCACCCTGGCTTCAGCATGGGAGGAAAGCATGGGCAAATGGCCATCTGGATTACCCCACTGTAATCCGTATTTTCCTATAACTTGCCTAAGAGTTTTTCCCAGCAAATGTTGAATTACAAGTTTTGCCATTCCCCAGGCTACTGGAGACAATGGTAAAGAACTTGTAGCTCTTTAGCTGACCTACAGCCCCAAGTATTTCTTAACTGGGAGGCTGAATAGGAATGCTGGAAGAGGAGGTTCAGAGTTGGAGCAACCTCATGCAGTCTTTAGTTACCCTATTTTTGCATGGGGCTTATAGTTTCAAATCCTTTTCAGTCAGGAACAAATAACATTTTGCCCATCTGTAAGCTAGCAGAAAGCAAGAACTGCCCAGTTACTGGATTGCTTCAAGGATATTTTCTGCTATTTTTTTAATTATCATAATAAAACCAACAGTCCTCCCGAGAGAATAATCAAAGCAAATAAATGCTGACTTTCCTTTGTGATACTCTCGCTCTCTTTTACAATCCTTTACTGTTTTTCTTTCCCTCTAATCTTTTGCTTCCTAATCAGTACTGCTGAAATTTGTCATTTCAAAAAGGTTCAAAGAGAATTGAGACCCACTCAAAGGCACAAGACTTTGCTTTGTCATGTCCCAGTTCAGAAAATGGGTGGCAAAAGTGACATCCATGGGAAGCTCTCAGGGCCCCAACATTTCAGCAGGGCAGTATTACAAATACATGAATTGTATTGTGGAGACAATTTCATTCTGAACAGTTTTCAGGCCTTGCTAGTCCTGATCAAAACAGAAATTAGCTGCATGCTAATACCTCAGTTTGGGAACTTTTCAATAGTAGTCCTGATTTTTACTTCTTCCTGTTATCAGTTAATGTTTTCCCTCCCAGCACTCTTAATTGCACCAGCATTCATATTTGCAGAAAAGCCAGACCAAGCAATGCAGTTAGGTCCCATTACAGCACAAAACAGAAACATGTGCAATGTCATGAACAACTCGCCAGCTCATTTCACCCCCTGACTGATTGAGGCAGGTAATTCTCACCATATACTGCCAGCAGCACTGAATGAATGGATGGACAAATGGATGGATGTCACTGATTGAAAGCAGGTTTGAAATAACTGAAAGAAAGAAAAGGACTTGCTATGCAGTTCTTTCTCTGTTCATTAATAAAAATATTGCATCTTCAAATCTTATAACATCACTGTCCTGTTAATAGTATTTAGTGCCATTACCTTCTAATAGGTTTCTGAGTACAATTCAAAGTGCTGACTTTAACCAATAAAGCCCCCATAGGGAAAGAGATTGTCTCATCCTTGGGACACTGGCCAGCCCATCCTCTTACCTAAGAAGGAATGCTCTGGATTCTCTAATTCAGGGATGGAAAGGTGGGAACTGATGCTCTACTGCAACCCCCATCCTTTGGAATAGACTCCTTCCAACTAGACCTTATATTAGTCAATTGTAGGGAAGCTGGGGAAGCATACCTTTTCCAACAGGTCTATTGTAGAGGGATACATAGATTGCTTTGAAGAAAGTATGCAGTCACCATTATAAAAACATCAGCTTAGCCTGGAAAAACAGGAAGGGATGAAGAAGAAACTCAAGACTGGCCCATATTGACTTTCATGTGTATGAAAGAGAAGGAAACCCTGTTTAGTTTTCAAGCCTGATGTCACCCCTTCAGGATAAATTAAGCTAGAAAATACTGTAAGAAATATTAGAAGTCTGTTGATATAGACTGTAATAACAGAATAAATAGAAAGCTAGGCAGATGGTCTCTTTTCTGAGTTAAGCTGATCTTTTTTTTAGCAGCTATTACATGCCATCTCTAGTCTTCAGCACTTATTGCTTCACAATCTTTTGGTAAGATCAAGAGTAGGATAATGTTCTCCATACTTATGGAGATTAATATCCATGCTCCCTATTCAAATGGCAATGGGTTATTTTAAACTTTATTGTTTGTTAAAGCTATTATGATGCTTAATGCTTTTCTATCATTTGTTTTGTAGACTGCCTAGATGTATGAAATTGTGCCAAAGTAGAAACACTGGGAGTAAATAATTAAATAACTCCCATCCATTACATTAATAACCTTGAATGTGTGTCTGGACTGCTGCAGTGTGTTCTGCAATAAGGCTGCCTCAGAAGAAAACTGGAGGCTGATACAAACTGATCCAGAAAGTGGCTTCAGTCTGGTCACAGGATTTGTGTTTGCAGAGCATCTTTAATATTAATTGCACTGTATTCCACTTTGACTTAGGGGATGGTTCCAAATGCTGATAGTGATCTTCAGTGCCTACAAGTCTGGAAATGAGAGGGCCATCCATAACTGCTGTTCTGCCTGCCTTCTTGCCAGCTTAGATTGCTATTGCTGAAATCAGGCCAAATAAACAAACCTACCCCCATATTTTTAAGACAAAGGATATACAAGACTTGCCAAAAATAAATCCCCAGTTATAACACAGGAGATACACAAGACTTGTCAAATCTAAAACCTGCTTAATAGTAAAAAGCAACAACAAACGAATCATCCAAGACTCCCCATAACAACAACAGGAAAAAAAACCACTAGTATCCTACTCCATTCACATAGGAGAAATGGCTTTACCTATTTTGCATCGTTGCCCATTCAACTACTGCTCTCCCCCTTGGTCACTAAACATTTCCATCCCTGGTTTAAAATCAGGTTGTGGGAAAAACTATATTTCAGCATTTGCACTTAACTGCTTTTGAGATCATGTTTGGAAGCACTGCAGGAATGCCAGGAATATATTTGAGTGGAAGGTCACTTCAATAGCTGAACTTCGGCTTTGGAATTCCCTTCCTTGATGGCCTTTTGGAAGATTTAGAATGTTTCTTTTTAAAGGGAACATTTGGACTGTAACTGTTCTTTGATGAAATCAATCAGGTTTCAGGACTGCTTTTGAATTGCTGTTCAGTTCTAGGATTTTTGTTACTGCTTGCTGGTCACATTAATGATGTTTTGCAACTGTTAATCAGTCGTGAACTGCTTAAAACTCTTCTAAAGAAAAATGGAAAGAATTCAGATAAAACAGTGAAAATATGGCAGCATGTGAAAGTAAGGAAGATCTTTCCATATGGTCACCCATTGAGTCCAAAATTATTGAGAAGTTTTAACATAGTCGTAAGCAGTGGATAGCAAATGACAGAAAAATTCTGCAGATAAAACAGTCACTGCAGTATATTTTTCCAAGCAGGAAAAACATCCAGATTTAAGTCCCTACTTAACTATGGAACCATTTTCTGCATTTTTCAACCACTCATTTAATTTAATGGAAAATAAATTATATTCTTTTTGTTTTCCAGGGACAAGACATATAGTGAAATTCTTATGGGTGGGCTGCATTGTTTTTGTATGTAAGACACAACACTTAAAATGGTGGGAGTGAGAACAGAACCTAAGGCTATTAAATCTTGACTAAAATCTAAATGACCACAAGACAACAACATTTAAAATAACATTTAGAGTTAATATATTTAAATATATAACATTTAATATATAATATTTAAATATATTATCTCTAAGTATTAGCATGCACCTAGAGGTCGTTTGCAAAATACATCTAAAAAAGAGATGTTCACATTGGGTTGTCTTTGACAGGTCAAATGATAAATTCCTCAAGAATCCCATGGCAATGAACCAGATAGGATTGGGATTTTCTCAACTCCTATTAGCTGCTTTTGGTTGTTGCAATCATTCCCCACTTCTCGTCATTGTTGACTATCCCCCCTAAAGCCATTTTTCTTTGTGGTGATGGTTGATATTATACAAAGGGTGTAGGAATAATGGCAAGATGTTTAGGGGGAAAAAAGTACTTATTAGCTATGGAGGAGCAAAGATCTTTACAGAAAAGTTGTTCTGAAAAACAGGAAGTTCCCTTTAGAGAAGGTTTGCTCTACCATTTTCTCCAGCTCTTATAAAGCTGCTGCTCCAATGAAAGGAGGTAGACCAGAACCACTGTAAAGCGGTGTACAGACATCCTAATACTGCTAGAAATCTTGATGTGGTGTACTATCAGGTAGATCAGGACCATGCAAGTCATAATACAGGGTTCCTGCTCTATTTGCTGAAGATAACACAGCATCAGCTTTCCGAGAAAAAGGAATAGATTAGGACTTCTGTGTAGCACTATAAAGGCTGATGTTTCATTGGTATTTTTCCCACTGGCATGGACCTCTATCAAATCATTGGATCTTAATGTACCCTACAGTAAATTATTCACAGTACTATTTTCTGGCCTCATTAAAGGGAAATAATAGAGGTTAGCAATGTACATTGAACAAATGATACCAGCTTGTTTTTGTTTTACCTCACAACACTGATCACACAAACTTTGATCAGTTTTTTTCTGGATTTTCTCTTTTATTCCATTGGCTTCTTCTTTCCCCTGAGATAACTTACATGTGTATGTGTCTTCAAGTCAGTGTTGACTCCTGGTGACTGTCTGGATAAGTCCCTGCAGTTTTCTTGGCAAGACTTTGGAAATGATTTGCTATTGTCTCTTTCTTAGGGCTCAGATAAACTGGCTTTGTGCCTAAAGCAGACTAGAACTCATGGTCTCCCAGTTTGTAGCCTGATGCCTTAATCACTACACCAAACTAGTCGTAGCCCCATTACATGTAACTCTTCCCATTTTTCATATTTTTTCAGTATAACATTGAGACTATTTGTTGTATGCTTGTTTTTTCCCTGCAGACTGATTTAGTTGCTCTGCAGTCAACCCTGTGCTTAAAGCATGTCACACACTTCAAAAATATGACTTGAAAACAATATATAGGATGCTAGGTGGAGAGAAGAGGAACAAAGCATTGAACAGAAAATGATGGTGGGTATACCCATATTTTATTTTATTCTTGCATCACTTGAAATGTTTACCCAAAAGGCATAGTATTCTGGACTACAAATTCAGAGATCTGCCTTCTCACTTCTGCCAGAAGCTGAAGAGGCCAATACAGATGCAACTTGGAACAAGCAACATGAGCCAAGGCTTCAAAATAAATTTGTTCAACTTCACTGAATCTCAGCAACCAGAAGACAGCCCAGACTTTGGAGAAATCTTTCAAACAAGACTTCTTTTCCAATTGAGAGGTTATCTGGAAAATATATTCATCTTCAGTTATATTGTTTGGTTGAACTAAAACTAATCAATAATCCAACCCAAAATCTACAACTGAGGGGAAAATCTGGGTGAAAAATTAAGGATATGCTTCTATGAGGCCAAAAATTAGAACCTACTGAAGTTTTTGAGAATAAAATCTATTCATAGAGCTCAGATCTCTCATTAATACCTGACTTCTGCTTTGGCTCTTCTATCTTGGCAATTTAAATTTTGGATAATATTCCAAAAGTGTTAGGTTTCCTTAGGCATTCAAAAGAAAAATTGTGGGGAAATAAAATGGGAATATTCAGTCTGTTGTCTTTACAAGGCAAAGAACAGAATCATGAAATTATTCACCTGAGATATTTGCCAAGATTCCCTCAAAAGTGGGACCCCTCAGAAGAACATGTTGAGGAAAAAACAAATGAAACTTGAAAGTTCTGCCCACATAAAATAACACAATCCAATATTTGATGCAGCTTCTTGTGCACTTTTGAATGACTATAAATTTATCTTGGTGAAGTGGGGCTCTGGAGATTTTTAAAGATCTAAGAAACAAGGGAATAGTAAGCCTGCTTCTTTAATCCCAATCATGTGATAACCATAAGAGACAGACCTAAGGCAGAAACTGAGGAGGCAAGAGATGAATTACAAGGCTATAACTGATACTGAAATACCTTGATCAAAAGAATTTATGAGCATCTTACTCCCAGTTGTGGCACTGTAAAAAAATGTATTACAGACAAAACAACATCCATCTCTGAAACAGCTGGTGTATAAAAATTATCTTTCCTAGGGAAACAAGCTACTTATCCAAGGGGCTTGCTCCCTGTAGAAGTATATATCCTATCTCTAAAATTTTGTTGCCTGTCCATCTATTACAAACATTAAATATTTTTTATTCTTCTAGCAAAAGACTGTCATTGTGTTCAAGTGCATACTAGCATCAATATAGGTTTTGTTCTATTGAAATTAAATTCATTCAGCAGTTTCCCTATTAACTGTTCATCAGCTATGATCTTAGCCAGAAACCAATACTTCAGGAAACAGGTGTGAGTTCTATATACATTTGCAAAATATTGATAAGTACAAATAAACAATTGGGTCTCTTTATTAAAACTATACTGATTAACAATATAGAAAATCTTACGATAAGATCTTATTTTCTGTGTATGATGGTCTTTATGTTGTTACAAATAATTATGGATAACAGATGTGAAGCAAAAGAAAAAGATGGACAAAAGTGCTACTTGGAAAATGGAGAGGAAGGAGCTGCTTTTCTGAGCCCACCTTCTCCTTTTATTCGCACATGCCAAATTACATCATTCAGTTATAGGGCATAGGTGTGAGACAATCAGGCAAGTCAATCAGGCAAGAGTTAATCATTCTTTATCACAAGCTCCACAGGCAGAGATCTCGCCCCAAGTTCCTGCTTATCTTGTAAACGAACCTTCACAGGTGTGCCCGGTGAATGTGCCATATCTACAGGAAGCAAAGCCTGGTTCGGATAAGCCTGGACAAGATTATCCCTACACAGATGTACAATACAACAATGAAGATCAGGAAGATTTCTTTAATAATTCAACAATAACTTATTCAAAACATATCATCTCCAACTGCATCTACCCATGGAATATGTACTGACAAGGGCATATATGAGTTACAGACTCCCATTCTTTCTATACATGATCATATTGCAACAATATGTGTGTTCAAATCAGATTAATGCATATCATTAATATGATACAAACATAATTAACATGATACAGTTCATTAACATGATACAAACACAAGAGAAAAATAATTTTCTTTTTCGAGAAGACTTAACACATAAACCAAAGAAAGCACTGGAATTTCTCACCTAAATTACTACAGGCAAGTTAGGAGAAAGAGGAA
>JANHZU010003771.1:12567-24393 GCA_032468055.1 Acrochordus granulatus
GTGAAACGTCTTCTACTTGAAAAAATCCAATCCAGATGCCTGGTTTTTAAACTTTTGTTGCAATACCCAGATATGATCTAAAGGTTCAAGGTTAGTATAAACTATTATCAGATAATAAAAAATAAAATCAGAAAACTACTTTTTACTGGATAAAGCATAAATGAGTATGTATTATATATAATAAAATCTATACAAAATTAGAAGGTTAATCTCTTTATTATCCCAGTAAAATATAAAAGGCAATTGACTCCAAAGGACAGTAGGATATGTTCAGACTATGTGTCTTTACTACAAAAAGATATACACATTAATCACTGGGCCTGGACACCTTGGCTATAACCTCATGGTTACCTAACACAAGGCAATTCAAAGCTATTGCTGATCTTTAACCCCAAATAAAAAAACCCAAAGAATCTTTTTCTGCTAAGTTTCAAAAAATGGTAAATGGACAAGAGACAGAGAATAAAGAACTAACTCCACTTGGTAAGAAAAGGGACCAAGGCACCCAACCAATATGGAAGGCTTTAAGCCAATAAAAACAAAACAAAGCTACAGGACCATATCAAACTGACCAGCAACAGGATCATCTTGATGCTGAATATATGTTGTCTCTTAAAGAGAAGCCAAAGTTCAGGCAAGCAAACAAACATAGAAATTGGATTGAACTTGAATTTTCTAAAGCCAGCATTTCTAACACTGTTATGCAATGATTAAATACATTATATAAGTAATGATGGATCTCCTGCTTCACTTTTTAAGAATAAATATGTGAAGTCTTAAGGGAAGTACTTAATTTTCTTACTTTTAGAGGTGAGACAAAATGTGTATGTTCTATTGTGGAAAACAATACTGCTGCTAGAGGGGGGTCAGGCAGATTTCATGGATGGATGTAGATAGTTGGAACTTTAAAAGTTCTGCCCCCTCTTATGAAACTAGCAGCTTAAAAAGGTACCAAGGGGAGATGTTCCCAACCATTTCCTGCAGCTCTCCAGCATGCTTTTTGATCACCCCCCAGATTTTCTTTGATTTTTGTGGACAAATGGGTACATACCCAAATGAAGCACTGAAATACAACCCACTCTATTTTTATTTTCCAAGAATGCTTATATTTTAAGTCAGAAGCATTTTCAGAAGACCGGTGTTTTGTCATGTACTGTGCCAGCTGCCTATTCTTTTTTGTTAAATAAAACAAAAAAAAGTGAAATTAGGCACAAACAGAACTTGCTGGACACTAAGAGTGACTCCATGTTACCTGTCCTAGCTGTTATAACGTCAGGACAATCCAAGGTGATACGCATTTAAAAATTTCAGTACATACGAAGTAGTTGGTGTAGAAAAAAAAGTAATATTTTGGATAATGTAATCATCTATCTTTTTAAAAATATCTCTACATCTACTGGCTTTCAAATGAAGTGACCACTATATCTACATATATGTATCTGTAGATATATATGTATTACCAGTCTGATATATTCTAAAGGTATTATGGAAACTGAATAAACAAAATTACAATCAACATTTGTTAAAATAAAGTCAGTGAGAATTATGTTGAAATATTATTTTCTAATATATATGCATACATGTAAACATACACAACACATCGTTATAAACTTTCTATATATAACTAAAAATATTATCCTATGGACCAGTCCTATGTAGATCTGAGATTAATATGTTTACAATCATAGAAAAGATTTCACAGGAGCAGGCTAAGTTCTGTAAGACCAATGTTTATTTGTTGTAGAGTATGAAATGACTGATGATGCCACCTTCTAAATTTGTTTTTAAACTCTATGCTTTCCTTCTCAAAGTTAATTAAGAAATTAAGAATTATTAAGTATAAGAATGCATTAATTTACTCCTATTTGTTTAGAAATAGAATGCACTGGCAGGTGCATTTGTCTGTGCAGCTGCAGGATGATGTAATACAGCTTTCCACAAAATGGTGCCCTTCAGGGGTTGGGCTAACCTCCCAGGATGATCAAAGCCATGCTGGCAGAGTATTAAGGAAGTTGAAGCTAACACCTCTTCAGGGTATCAGGATGGAGAAAGCCAATATAAGGCACTGCAAATCACCTTCCAATGTGTAATTTACAAGAGGGTATTTTTTGAAACTTGAGTTTTCAGAAGGATTTAGATAAGAAATTTGAGAGTAGTGCTCTAAATATGATATCTAGAAACAGAAGCAAGGGACTAAATTATTATTTGCTGAAAACAGATTTACTTCACATTTTCAGGCTAAAGGAAGTTGTGTCAATATTAGGCAGAGCTGCTTTAGTAAGCGTCAGTGTATCATAGTGAGGAGGGTGAAGATCCTTTAAAAAACAGATTAGAGTTGAAATTAAGTTTACTTTCAGATGGATGTCTCCTAGGACTAATAAACATTGATCTTACAATTTGAGATATAGTGTATTAGAAGTATAATTATAAATCAATTTACTCTGAGAGCCCCATCATCCGGAAGGCACTCAGCGACAGAGGTCGATTTTCTACACTTTTCTATGTCACCTCACACAGTGAATGTGACAATTCTATTGTTGATGGAAAAGTCATCTACCTGGCCATAGGAAACTCGGCACTCATGTGCATTATCTTGATGGCAGATAGTATTATTAGTCTTTTCATTATTAAAATCCTTTTCTGTATAGAATGTTTTTAGTGAAATATAACCCCCAAGGGAAAGATTAAAACCACAAACAAAAAACAGAAGGGGAACTAGAATATGTACTGAGGGAATTGGGTGGATAGCCTGTGAAAAGATAAGTGAACAAAATATGGGAATTCTGCAGTATAATTAGGGAAGCATTCTAATGATTAAAGTCACCCTATGAAGAATAGGTGGCAAATTTGCTGAGGCAAGTAAAACATCAGTTTGCAAACCACACCATATTTAATCAGATACTGTCTTACTTCATATCTTGCTAGCAGCTTTCCAGCATGCACTCTAAGTGTTTTATTAATTTTTTTAAAGAGAGAAATACAACCCTTATACAAGTTACAGAGAACATTCACACCCAGGAACTCATATATTTGGAAGACCATTTTCAGATGCACTTTCTGCCTGAAGTCTCTGGACAGCATTATCCAGCAAATCCATGCTATCTCGAAGTGTGACACTGAGTGTAAATGGCTTTGGTTTAATCGTCAAGCCATAAGTGAAATCCATTTTAGAATCTTCCTTTGGATTAGCAGTGAATTTGCACTGATGCACCAAGACAGCAGTAAACAGAAAGAGCTGCACTTTGGATAACTCCTCCCCAATGCACCTTCGTTTGCCCACTGAAAAAATCAGCACGCTGCTAGCAAGGTCCTTGTTCAAGAATCCATTCTCATCCAGAAATCTTGCTGGATTGAAAACTTCTGGAGCGGGCCATTTCTCCGGGTCATGGTTCACTGACCACTGATTGATGAACACCACTGTATCTTTGGGTATGCGGTAGCCCATTAAAGTGGTATCAGCTGTGGTGGAATGAGGAATGGTAACTGGCACAAAGCTACTGAACCTCAAAGATTCATATAGGAAAGCCATGACAGAGGGCAGATGGGGCTGATCCTCAGCACAAGGAAGGCGGTTTCTGCCAACAACTTTGTCTATTTCTTCTTGCAGTTTAGTTTGCACCTCTGGATACCTGGTTAAAAACAACAACAGCAGCAGCAGCTGTTTTTAGAACACTTTCCCCAACTCTTGACAGCAGATATTATCTAGGCAAACCTATTCTACTAGGAACGTATGAAGACAGTACTAGGTGAAGGGGGAGAGGAAAAGAGAAAATAAATTCTAACATCTTGTGATGGTGTGTTTTCCATTGCAAATGCAGTTTTGGAGATGGTTGTCAAGTTTTTTTACTTTCTATAAACACCTTGCTTAGGAGATTCAGATATATATTCTCTTTTTTTCTTGTTCATTTTCCAAATGAGTGTGAGATTTGTGTCATTCTCCAATACTTTTACCAATGGACAAACATATCATGTTGGAAGTAATGGCATGCAAAGAACTGGCCAACATTCCTCTTCCAACAATCTTACAAAATGCTAACAAAACAGCAACAACAGGCAGTCTAAATAAAAAACAGCTGAATACGTATTCTTTGTTCTGTAAAACAATGTCCACTGTAATATTTTGATTGCATTTAAAACAGGACTCACAACTTACAATTCTGTACACCACTTGTGTAATTAACTCTCTCTGTAAGACTGCAACTTTTGAACTTCCTGCTTTCCCAACTAAAAATTCTAGGTTTAATCCCAGTATTTTCAAATAAGACAGCTGTGCTACAAAGCCATTGCTAGTAAATTTAAACAACAATGGACAAGATGGTCTGATTCAATACAGGGTAATTTCTTATGTGACCCATTTACATTAAATGTACACATCGTATAAATTTAATGCAGTATAATAACAATAATAATATAAAATACCTGTTCTATAATGCTTCAGAAGAGATCAACCACTTGTTGCCATGCTTCTAATAATTTTAATTTGGTAACGATGCAGTTTAGAGGTTGGCATAAATCTGGATTTGCTTCCACCAATAATAGCAACTTTATCCAGAGAATGTTCCATGGAAGGGAGCGGCTTTCACCAATTCTCCAATTGGTTTTTACAGCTTGCAAAAATATGATATGGGCAGATTGCAGGATCCAGAATTATGTCAGATTGGAGACAGTGTGGAAAACTGGCTTGGCCTAAGTCCCCTCCCCATCTTCCTTATCATTCCTCCCTTGGATCAAAAAAGAGGGTGTATTATTTTAATGTCAGCTTTTCTTTAATGGATCTGTTGTGAATAGCCAGCTGGGATTTATAGTACTGCAGGTTCCATGATGGTCTAAATGCCAGATAGCACTAAGGTTGAAAACACATTTCTCTGATGAATGGGCTTTAGAACATATGTTCATCAGATTCCCATCCTAGACAGTGAAGACATTTTGTTATTTTAAAAGATAAAGGCAGAACATTAGGGAACCAGACCAAGAAGGTGCTGTGCCTGAGATAGGAACAGAAATAGTGTGCATCCTTTCTACATCCAATCTGATAAATGGATATTATTTCCCCATGAGGCCAATGGACTATAGGGAAAGAAGCAGAAGTTACATTAAATTTTTGTCTTAGAGAGAAGTTGAGTTAAATTGTAATTCGTTTGTGCTTATGTTCAATATTCTTTCTATCTCTGTGAAAGTTCAGTAACTGCATATTGTAATTGTTTTATGACAACTCTGAATCTTACATTCAGATGCAGATTCTTTATTGGCCAAGCATGGTTAGATACACAAGGAATTTGACATCAGGAATATTCTAGATCAGTATGTTTGGAGTTTGAGTCATGGCAACTGGATTTCTTTGCTTTTGGTTTGAGACAAAAAAACTCACTCACTGCTTATCCAAGTATCTTCTTCAGTCTGAGAAAAAGTTGGTTAGGGGACTCCATATATGTCTTCCAGGGAACCTGATAAGACTCATAGGAAATGTGAGTAGATAGAGAGTCTTTGGGATGTTGATGTTCAACTCCTAAATCCTTTACTCATCACAAAGTGAGTCGTTCAGTGTGAGCTCCCTGGTGAACCTGTGAAGTGGTCTTAATCTTCCTAGGGACTAATGAAACAGCAGCATGAAAATGGGGGACAGATTGTCTGAGGCCTCCACCTCTATTGAGAGAAGGATTTTCCACTTTAGCATAGATGAATTCCTTCATTCCACTCTCAAATCATCTATCTTCAAAATGTGAACATTACCGTCCTAATGTTGTCCTTTTTCCTTTAGATGAAGTTAAATTATTAGATGATTCTGGTCCTGTGGTGTTGCTTCTTCTGTGCTGGGTCATCCTCTTATGCAAAGGCTGTTTGGTTTCTCCAATGTAGAGCTCTGAACACTGGATTGCATATGCTACATTGCTCTTCTTATATTTTGGTGTATATTTTGTTCTTCTTATGTTCTTATATTGTGGATTTCATTAGTCCCCAGGAACATTAAGACCACTTCACAGGTTCACCAGGGAGACATATTTAACAACCCACTTGGGGATGAATAAGGGATTTAGGAATTGAGCATCTACTTCCCAAGGACTATCTATTCACATCTCGTATTGTCCATTTAATGAGCCTAATTGGGTTAAGTGAGAAATTCAGCCACCCTGGAAGACATATACTTAACCAACTTTTTCTCAAACTAAAGAAGCTGCTTGGATAAGCAGCAAAACATCTCAAACCAAAGAAAAGAAGTCCAGTTGCCATGACTCAACCTCTAGACAATTCTATCTGGATGACTGAGAATCTTCATCAACATTTTAGATCAGTATTTTCCAGAAAATCTGTGCATTGAAAAAATTTCCATATGGCAATTGCAAAAGGCCACCCTGCTTGGATCTGTACATATATTACACCGATACATTATGACATCCTAGATTTTTGGGAAGAACTCAAAGTGTATGAAAGCCAACACTAGCTAAAGAACTGGCAGCTGTGACTTCACATTGTTATGAACAAAATAATGCCCACGAGAAATTTAGATTCCTGAACAAAACAGAAATATATTTAATTAGAATCTGTTATCATTATGCTTATTTTTAATATTCTGGTTATAATCAGTCATGAAGTTTTGACAGTTTTAAGGATTATTATTTCTATATATTTTTTCTTTGTTGTGATCTTCTTCATTCTTATTTTGTAGTGTCAGGTATCCATATGGAGATAAAGGTCAAAGTTTTTCCTGCCAGTCATGGCTGACTCTAGCGGGTGGTACTCATCTCCATTTCCTAGCCATTCACACCACCACACCCTCTATCCATATGTAGGGACGGTATATAAATAAAATAAAACATATACATTAAAAATGCAACAGATATTTCCTATTTGTTATCTCCTCAGAGTATTACATTGTCAGTTGATTTTTTTAAAATCAAACTAAAGATCCAAGGAAGAGCTATTATTTGTTTTAACAAACAATGTTAGAGAATTCAAGTTTCACTGTAGATTCATATTAACATAAGAGCAAACCATGGAAAAGTCCTCTTGTATTGATAACTGCAACATTCCTTGTTTCAAACAGAAATTATCAATAAAGCTCATACCCTTTTCTTTCTACAATCTGGGGGGGAGAGTTGGAAACAAAGACCATTAATCAGACATAACTGCCAAGTGAACAGTTGAAACATTTATCATCCAAGATTATACCCTGCAATAAATAGTGTGGACCAATGTTAGATCACTTAATTTCCTTAAAATATTGAAATATTTTCTGGTACACGGGAATATACAAAGGCTTGTTTAAATTATGGGTCCTTGGCTTACATCTAGTCTTTTGCTTTCACAAATGAAGTTCTGTTCCTCCAGGAGATAAATTTGACTTGGGCAAATAGGAAGGAGACAGCATTTGCCCATGTTTCTTTGGTCCCCATTCCCCTCTTCCCAAATTAGTCTGAATGACTGAGAAACCCTGGCATGGGAATAAAGGGGAAGTAAGTGAACATTTACTTTTGCTTAGACAAGTGCCAGTTAGATATCAGGGACCATTATGCCATTCTGTGTGATATCACCTTCCAAAGTCTCCTTTGAAAAACGGCCATAACCTTGCAAGACTGAAAACTCTCCCCAGAATTCAGCCTTCTTACCCTGAACATTCCCAAAATCTCTCTAAATATTCAGCGATGTCTCGAACTCAGGTACTGCTCCACAGGGGAGAAGCGGTTCACGCATATTTGAAGACACCAATGGGGACCCTTGTGGGAGACAGAGATGAATCGCGCCTCGGGCGCATTCAAACTGAAAAAAAGTTCCTCCCTCGGTTTTTTAACATTTTGTATTATTTTTTGCTGCTGTCACCCGACTTTAACTTTCCAGCAGGCTCGTGCCCAGTTATGGCCCCGACCGTTCCTCACTGACCCTACTTATGGCGCTCCCCACACGCTTAGCCGCGCGCGTGCGGCGTCCCACGCCCTCGTCCGCCGCCAGCCCGCTCACCTGATGAGGAAGATGAGGAGCCACTGCAGGGCGGTAGAGAGTGTGTCCTGGCTGGCGCCGAAAATGTCCGTGACGGTGGCCGGCACGTGCTCCAGCGGTAAGCCGGGCTGCGCGCGCTGGAGGCGGATGAGGGCGTCCATCAGGTCTCGGAGAGGGTCGTCCGGGCCGAGGCTGTTCCGATGCCACAGGAACTTCTGGCGGACGAAACTGTAGAACTCGCGGTTGAGGGCGCGGAAAGCGCGGAAGGCTGAACGCACCGGGTTGGGAAAGCGCTGCAGCCAGGGCAGCGCGTCGACCACGCTCCCGGCGCCCACCGTGCGCCCGAACTGCTCGTTTCGCCCCACCAGCCGCCGGAACTCGACGTCGCAGTGGCTGTAGCGGCGGCCGAAACAAAGCGCGCTCATGACGTTGGCCACGGCCACCCCCAGGTTCCCGCACGGGTCTACGAAGCCGCCGCCGGCGCAGGCGCTGACCAGGAGCCGCACCACCGCGCGCGCCTCGGCCAGCAAGGGTGGCTCCAGGAGGCGGCGCGCCGAGAAAGCGCGCAAGGCCGAGGTGGCCAGGCGCCTCTGCAGCTTCCACAGTTCAGAATAGCCACCGAAGGCCAAGCTGCGTCCGCCGGAAACCAGCCGAAAGGAAGGGAAAGGCGGCCTCCCCGCGAAGGAGGCTCCTTGACGGACGAGAGCCTCGCGGATGGCGCGCTCGCCGCTCAGCACTACCACCGGCCACCTGCCGAGGCGCAGCTGGAAAACGCTGCCGTGGGTAGCCGCCAGCCGCCCCAGAGCGAGGTGAGGGGCGCTGCCCAGCTGAGCTGCGTTGCCCAGCAGGGGCCACGGGAAAGGGCCGGGCGGCTCCAGCCTCCTCCGTCGCAGCCAGTCGAGGGCCACGAACCTCACCGCCTGGACGGCGAGCAGCAGCGAGAGGAGCAGCAGCAGCAGGCCTTGCATCGGCGGCCCGCCGGCCCGGAGCGCTTCTTCCAGCCCGCACGGGCGGGCGCTGCGGAGGAGAGAGGCTGCCTTAGAAGCGCGTCTGGGCATTGGAACCGCGCCTCCGATGGATCGCGCTGGGCCCGCGCTGGCTTTCGGAGTCGGGCATTCGGGGCACCAGTTGCCGGCTGCAACAGCATCGCATCGCCTAAAAAATACTGGACCGCCCAGTGTACGCTTGCATCTACCTGGATCCCAAGGGATTCCCCCCCCCGTGGGAAGACACTCAGACTTACGGTCTCCTCTGAAGCGGAGAGTAAGGAGTCCATCGACAGAATATAATTAGTGGCTATTAACGAGAAACGGAAACATGCTGGCTTTCAATTATGCGTCGTATGTTTCCCAAATCGTTAATCTCATTCATGCATTTCTTCCGGTTGGTTGCATTACTAGTTATAGATTCTTAGAAATAAAGATAGTTGGGGCATCCGTGGGGAGGGATGCACAGAATGAAGCGAAATACATACAACGTTTATGCAATAAAGTCAACCACAGCTGAGGAGATCCATTGATTTCTGTGTATCTTGTCAGCCTGGCTTCACTCTTTTGTTTTTACAATAAATCGTGTCATGTTGTATTTATAAGGATACATTATAAATTAAATATTTTTTTTAAAAAATATTGATTCTCTGTAATTGAGTTTTAATTAAGACAATCATAGAGTTTGTTTATCTGATAATATCTTATTTAACAAAGAGAATTAGCACCACTGAAGGAAATGGAATTATTAATAGTTTAAATGTTTTTTTAAAACAGGTAAGGAGGAAGCAATTAGCCTGCTTTAATTTTATTTTTCACCCATAATTTCTCAGGAATATCAGATTCATATTTCCCATTTCCCTTCCCCTATCTTAATCACTTACATGACTCACAGAAAATTAACCAGAAAGAAGCTTTGCACTTTGCTATAGTTACATGCCTTGGAAGACTTGGACAGAGACAGATTTTTTGTGATGTTTCCAGTTTAGATTTCCAATTCCAAATACTATATAGGAATTTATCTTTGGAAATACGTGAGAATGTTTATATTTGTGCTAATTGATAAACCACATCAAGTACAAAACAAATACATAAAATTTCCAGATATCTTCATGTGTAATAACTGATTGCATCATCTTCCAAAGCAAATCTTTTAGTGAAAAAGCATCTGGAAGGATTAGATCTATATTTATGTTAAAAGGTTCTCTCCTCTTCTGGATCACATAACAAAAGAAGTACATCTCCTAAAAGGACTGGGTTCTCAGAACATGCAAAGTTTCATCTGATAGGGATTTATTGGATTAACTATTCCCTGAGTTTGCATAACACACTGAAATTAACTATGCTGCCTGAATTGCACAATATAGTGAGCTACAAACTAGTTAATAACATTTTAGCCTTGTTAATATGTAGGAATCCAACCAAGAAAAGTCACTCCAGTGAACTTGTGGGGGATTCTAACTGGAACCATCATTATTAAATCTCTGTTCTAACTTGCTAACTTCAAAATAAATCCATCTCATTAAACAATAGATGATATCAGACTACTTTCTCTCTTCTCCAAAATTAATGCCACTAGTTTGAGCTAATCCAAGGTGGTGTATGTGCAAAGTGTTGTATAGGTTTTGTTTGTTGTCATGACTTAGTGCATTAGAATAAAGTGTAACTTTTGCAAGACCACCCACAAATGGGGATTTGGCTTTGAATCCAAACAGCATGGTATCCATATTGCTTGTTAGCTCTTCATTCTCCTAACAAAGAGGGTTGGGGTGGATAAAAAGTCAAGATAATCCTTAGGAAAGCCTGAGGCTACTGTATCTGAACTGCAAAAATGGCACATGATGATTAGAAAACAGCAAAGAGATATAGAAAATACTGAGTATGGCAACTTAGTGGTTTTCCAGATTTTTGCAGGTGAAAACCACATTTTTTCCAGGTATGTAAGATACTAGTAAAGAAGAAGCAAAATTGCATCACTGTTGCCACACATTTCTGAATTCTTGAATGAGGTAAAACTGCCTTTTTAATAATTTAGCTCATGCATGAACTTGAGTAGAATATTGTAATATGCAATCCAATTCACCCTATAGTTGAAGGTAAAAACTTCCCTTTCAATAGGATTTAGTCCTAAGTGAATCCATAAATCTTTGAAAAAAGCCCATTGTCTTCGTTTTCCCCCAATGTAACTGGTTAAGGATGAATCCTTTTATCTTGATACTAACCATTGAAATTAACAGTTACATTCAACCCGAAGTGAATAATTGCCCCTTATCAGTAACTGTTCAGCTGGATTTTCTCTTAAATAAATTGAATAACGAATCTAGCAATCCAATTACTGAAAACAAACTTCTGAAAATAAGTTAATTATAGTTATGGTAGGATTGCTACAACTTATTCAGAAATCAGATCAATAGCTGATGTAGCATACTGAACATAGAAGCTGAGAATTCAATAAGTTGGCTGTATTTGGTGATCCACTGATAAAATAGCCACCACATTTTGGTTCAACTAAAGAAAATTGTACAACTCCAGAAAATTTGATTAGCTGGGGAAAAAAACTGATGGTATAGACAATTATGGGCAAGCAATCATGGGAACAGTCAGGATAAAAACTGGGCATTACTTTCAAACTTAAAAGATGTGGAATATTGCAGGGTTTTGATGAACATCCTTAAATCAACTGCAAATATCACAGAATATTTGGATCTAAATTCCAGTTGATGCCATTGTAAACCCCAAAGTTGTACCTCAAAGAGACACTGGAAAACAACAGGTAATTTAAGATTTCTAAGGAATACATGTTAATTATTTGAGTTGCTATGAAGGAAAGGGTTGAAAGATCTCTTGACATATTGTGAAAGGGATATATGTGCACGACTAAAAAAGGATTGAAGCCTTTTTCTTCCAT
>JANHZU010003771.1:38473-54795 GCA_032468055.1 Acrochordus granulatus
AGGGATTCTTGTCCACAGTAGTAGATGGAGTGGTCATCTGAATTAAATTCTCCCATTCCTGTCCATTTTAGTTCACTAATTCCTAAGATGTTGACATTCAATCTAAAATTTATCATTGACTAATGAGACTTCCCCAAAATTCCAGGTTCCAGTCATTGATAATTGCAATCTTATCAGTCTTTTAATCCTGACTGACAGCACCAAAGTGGAATTATTCAAGGCAGCATAAGACTCCCATCTGCTTTTGAGAGCAGGGAAATGAAAGGTGTGAAAGTAAATGTTTTTATTCATGTAGCTGGAGGCCTTTTCTTGGAACAATTTACATTTCTTACTTAGTGTGTACAATTTCTGCAAGCAGAGCTGATGGAAGCAGAGATAATGGTGAATATGTTGACTGAGGATTACAGTATGTGTGAGGGGCCTCAGCTTTGTCTTTGGCATTCTATATTTATGTTTTTTTTTCTTATTTGGGATTGTGAGCAGCTTAGTGTTATAAGATGGGCAGCCATATAATTTTTTAAAATAAATATATAAGCAAAAAAAAGAACAGTATAGTCTTTGCTTTTCTTCTTTGGTGTTGGAGAAGATTCCTGGGAATACCATGGATAGCCAGGAAAAAAACCTGATGTATCATTGAACTAAAGAATGCTCTGAGATTGGAAAAGGTAAAAGGAAAGAGAAAAAGAGAATGACCAGCAGCAAGGTGAATGAACTAAGTTATGATAGTGATGAGTGTACCATTGGTAGACCTGAAAGAACAGAGAAAAATTTATCTGATTGCTAAGAGCTGAAAGCAACTTGACGAGAGTGACATCTCTAATTTACAGTAGATACAGTAGTTATAGTAGATATAGTAGACTATATGCCGAGGCGCATGGATGCTGTTACCTTCCCACCAAAGATGGTACTTATTTATCTACTTGCACTTTTACATGCTTTTGAACTGCTAGGTTGGCAGGAGCTAAACAGACAATGGGAGCTTGGGAGCTCACCCATTACAAAGTGGCTCTCAAACTCGAGCTGCCAACTTTCCAGCTGACAAGCCCAGTGTCTTAACTACTTGGGCCACCATGTACCTCTCCTACTTATTAGGAAATTATTATTTTCTGAGATTGAATGATTAAGCAACCAAACTGTGTTGCCAACTCAACTTGGCAAGTGTAAGATGTATGGACTTTAACTCCCAGAGTTTTCCAGGTTTAAGTCAGGAATCAGAGCTAATATTTTTAAGAGGCCAGATATCCTAAAACAGTGTTTTTCAAACTTGGCAACTTTAAGATGTCTCGATTTCAGTTCCTGGAATTCCCCAGACAGCATGCTGAAAGCTATGCCATTTTTCCTCTGCTTTTTAATCAGAATTCAACTAAGTCTGCAGTATTTTCACCCCAGGTTTAAATTGATGTTGATGTTGTTATATATAATAGTAAATGTCTAATGGTCCAAAACAGTCATATTCAGGAAGTGCTTATCCCAGTGAGGGAGATGCTGAATAACTGTACAGCACAATTTTTGGGATGATCCAGTTCTTTCTCCCCCTTCCCTTCCCCCCTTTTGGGTGGAAGTAGAAGTCCATTCCAACTGGACTTTCCTTGAGCAACAAAATGCTCTTCCAAATGACAATGTTAAAAGTGTTACTCCACTTCATAAGCCAGTGGAAAAATATGTCAGCATAAAATTTACTGCATTTGTTGCCATCCTCATAAAACTAGCAAAGAGTACTGTCCTTACAGCCCATAGTGAGCCAAGTTAAGGAAAGGGATGGTAGATTCCCCTGGTTCTGTTAACCCTCTTCTATCAGCTGGAAAACAACCACCAATCTGTTATGGAGAGCAAAGTTGGGCAAGTATAGGTAGATACTTAGAATGACTGGTCAAACCACAAGGAGGCAAAGGGAAATGGGAGGGACCCCCTCTGCTGGATGTAGTCCCTGGCCCTCCCTGGAATCTTTCAGTTGGCTATTTTGAACCTGAATCTTCCACTTTTCTGAAAGAGAGTTAAATGTCTGTCCAAAAAGAGGCCAGCTGAATGAATGGTCATAGATGAAGAGGAGAAATAAATTGTAATTGGGAATGACTGTTGTAGACATTATGTGGAGAGAAGAGGGAAAGTGTGACTTCAAATCAAGGAAGCTTTGGATGGCAGACTTAGGGGAATGTGAGAAATAGCCCAAAGTTTTTCAGACATTTTTCTATTTTGCCTCAGTCTTGATTTATGTCTGGCATGTCTTCATTTCTAGTTTTTCCTTCTCCTAGGCCCTTCAAATCTGCCCTAAGAATTTGTCCCTCAAATCACTTTCTCATCAAATCATGGCACAATCATGCCATGGCAATATTTCGTCTCTCTATGATGAAGTTTTGTCGTATCCCCAACTCAGAATCACTTGTACCAATATTTAAGGAATATTTTCTCCTTTAGGACCACACCAGTTCAGTGTGGATAAAATCTGTAAGCTTCTGTCACATTAGGGGAAGCAAAGTGGTTGGCAGTGATTCTCAATAGGCAGAACAAGGACTTGCAGCAGGAATAGCAAATTTCAAGCTGATACTGTTTTCTGTCAACTCAAGCATAGCTGTCAGTCTCTCCTAGGTCTAAATTCCCACCTCTTGCTCAGTGCACTGAGATTCACCCTCATAATGTCTACAACAGTCATTCCCAATCTAGGCACCCTCCAGATGTATGGACTTCAGCTCCCAGAATTCCCAGACAGTATGATCACCACTGAGAATTCTGAAGTCAAGTCCACAAATCTGGATGATGCCTATTTGAGAATACTTACCTGATGTTTTATGCATTTATGCATTCACTACCATTCTGCATATTATAACTGATTATTGCTGGTAATTATTCTGCCCTCTGCTCTATCTTACTAAAGCAATTTTTTACGAATTTGTGTGGTTTTTTTTGGGGGGTGCATTATATGTATCTCTTGGAAAATGCAGATTTAAAGTGTAGAGATAGCAATCTTATTACAATTTACAAGGTAACTGATTCCAAGATTAGAAGAGTGTCTAACCTTATCTTATTACTGTCTTCAGCTGTTGAGGCTTGCAAAGAAAATGAAAAGTGAATTAGATTATCATACAGAATTGCTCCTATACCTAATATCCAATCCTACAAAATCTATTTAGAAATAAACAAAAAACAGTGCTAACAATCTGGAACATTAAATGTATCTCTTTGTTAACCACTAATTAAGTTATTCCAAGTGGGTAGGAAGTTTAGATTCTCTTATCTCCTGAACAGGACCATAATCTTATTCCACAAAGGCTATTTTTTTAAAATTCAATGGAAAAGTGCTGACAAGTGCTGTCATGCAGAAATTAATTTTTCAGCACAACTTCCATGGTTTAGAGAGATTTATATTGTGTAAAATATTTGGCAGAATTCAAATCCATTTATCCTGTTTAAACAATGGAAGGAAAGTATTAAAATAAACATTCCATTCAGCTCAGGCTCTTCTTTACTGTCTTCAAAATCAACATGTTCACGAGTGCAACATCCAGTTTAAGATCCATTAAGCTGACACATAAAACCTATTCACCAACACTGGAAAGCTTGACAATGAAACTATGGAGTTTACCACTCACTTTCAATTTTTATTCTGAATTAAAAATATGTCTACATAGATTTATAGACAAAGTTCACTGTTAAATCACAGTTTGCTTAATGATTAATAATTGCTGAATAAACCATAATTTGCTGAAATGGTTTGCTAAACATTAAAGCACAGTTTAAAAATCACAGTTTTCTGATCACACCAGAGGTCAGCCAAAACCAAACAGACTACACCATTAGGAGCCCAGTGTAGGCCATCTTAAAGCTGAGCCTTTTCCGGTTGGATTTGATGGCTAGAATGTCTTCTTCTTTACCATTCAATTTAGCATCAAACTAAGTAGCTGTTATTAGTCATAAAAACAATAATATCCATACTGACCAAAAAAAAACAACAACTCCCAAATAATCTTTAATTGACGGACAATTATAATTGTCAACCTATATAATTTTTTAAATGAGAAGTTGACAATTGAACATCAGTTCTTAGGGAACTAAATGAATGTGAGATTAAGAATAGTACTACATACTGTGCATGTGAATTTCCAGAGGAACACTTAAATCTAAAAATGTGTCAACTCTTCTTTTAGTTATTTCTATTTCGTGAAACCTCAGCATAACTTATATATTTTATTTATTTCCAAAGATATTATTTGCAAGATATGTTGTGAATATCAACTTGATTGGACAGAAATAAAAATTACAGTATGTATACAGGGCTCATTTTCTTGTTAAATAAACTCTTTGGCGGTTTATACCATGTCGGCAATTTTCTCTAATCTTGTTATGTTGTGAGTACTACCTGTACCATTTTAACTGGAAATAAATGCCACTGAATGAAATGGGCCATATGTTTGGTATGTTTTTGAAAAACATATTTATAAGTTTTATGGCCCTTTCAAGTAAGATTTAACTTTATCTATTTTTTAAATTAATGCAGTACATAAAATCCCATTATGTTTCCTTCTTCAGTAATATTCTTTCTCTGTCTCTCTCTCCAACCTGATCCACATTGATGAAAAAAATTCCAAACAAATTGATTAAAAAAAGTATTTTTTAAAAAGCAAGATTTTAAAGAGATTAAAATCATTATGCCTTATGAAATTGTTTTCATTCTATAAGGGAAAAAAGACACTTGTTTTACAACAGTTCTTAAGGATGACATTTGCCAGCTGGTAGACTATAATTGCAGCCTATTAGAAATAATGATGGCCATATTCATCACTCTCAGTGAGAAGGAGAGAGAGGGAGAGAGAACCGAAATGTGACATATACTGCCTAAGTGTGCAGAAGATCCATCAGCTGGAGCCTCATTACTGAAGAGTGACCTTGTGGGTGGAAGCGTCACCCATTTCAGAGACTGTCCCATGCAGCTGAGCTGCAGAGGTTATAAAAAATAAGGACCAAACTGTGGCAACTTCTAAACTAATGAGAACTGAAAGTTGTTTGAAATATCCCAAAGACCTCATAGATGAGATGCTTGTCAAGGTTTCTGCATCAGGCTCTCTTTCTGCCTAACAGACTGTTGCAAAGCTGTGCCAAGGTGTAAGTAACAGCCTGCGAGGTGTCTCTAAGATTCTCAACAAAGCTGCAGCATATCTGAATAAATCCACAACATATAAAGCCTATACACTCAGCCATAGGAGGGGGTGTTTGAAGATACATTTGTGCGATCGTGCAAGCAAGGCAGTTAATTGTGATTACTTCATCAAAAATGGCTGTACAGCTAACTATGCTGCTAACTATGTGACTATCTGCTTCAACGTGCTGGTAGCTAGCTAAGTCCAAAATCCAAGCACTTTATATGTATGGCTTCCATGAAACAGTAATTAAGCCATTGAAAAAAGAAGTAACAAAAGGCTAGCCACTGGCCTGTGGATGGGAATTCACAAATCTCATTAAAATGAAATTCAAGAATAGTAATGGGTGTTCCTTTCTATAGTTAAATGGTTCTGAAGCTTGTGAGAGAACAATAGTTTGTTGAACTCTAAGGCTCATTCTCAAGTTTCTGTAAGTTTGGCACAGAAATTAGATCCTTTTTCTTCTTTTCTTTTAAGAGTAGTTTTATTTAAAATTATTAAAAGGATAAAAACTAATGCAAACTAAAACAATAAAAGAATAAAATGGAAAAATGCAGAAAAGAAAAATAGAAAACAGTAAGAATACAGTAAAAAAAGAAAAGATATAAAGAAATTACTCCATCACAAGTTAAATCATTTAATAACTTATCACTTTCTCTTAAAATACAACAAATTATTGCTTTTTTCCTTATTCCATCTTTTATCTATAAACAATTCCTTAAAGCCTGGTTATTCAATCCTATCAGCAAAGGTCCATTAAGGGTTACCAGAGATAACAACATATCTATTTTAATCTTGATCAAATCAACTTTATATTCCTTCCTTTTATTTTTAACAATCTTGAAATTTAATCCCTTCAAATAATGTTCTAGAATTGATTTTTTGTATTTTTTCTTTGTCCTTTCTTATAAAATTCTTCAAAGGTTTAACAAGTCCATTTTGTAAACCCAATATACAAAAGTCATTCAGCAAACTCTTTTGGTTTATTATTTGTATATCCTTCTTAATTATTAAGGCATCAGTTGGTTTCATTTGTATATCCAATATAGCATCTTTTTCCATATATTCTTGCAATCTATAATTTTTAAATCCAGTTTCAGATCACTCTCACTCTTGTGCAGTAAAACCTGTTCCTCTTCTATACAGTCTTTTAAATACAGTCTATCTATAGAGGTAGACATGTTTAAAATTAAGTTCTGAGTCCATTCTTCAAAAACACTTTCAATATGTCCAATGTTAAGATATTTTGACAGTTGCTCACAACGTCACATGGTGTTTCGGCTCAAACCACAAGAGTGTTGGCCATTTATGGTCTACACAGCCAGCATCATTAAGCTGCTGTGCCACCATGCCTCCTTATAGTAAATCAAAGTGTTCTCCTTTAATTGTAATCTTCTGTTCCCTCTATTGTTCAGTTTTTAAAATTTTACCTTATTATTGGTAAATAAGCCACCTAGAGTCACCTCTAGGCAAGATAGGAGCCTACAAGTTTAATGAATAATTTTTTAAATTAAAAATTATTACTTTTCAATAAAATAAAATACAGCTAACATACAATACGCATGGTGGCATGAGCAGTTGAGACACTCGGCTGACGGATAGAAGGTTGATGGCCTGAGACTGAGACTCAGTGTTGCTGTGCAATAGGATGAGGTCCTGCTGTTTGCCTCAGCTCCTACCAACCTAGCAATTTGAAAACATGCAAATGCAAGTAGATAAATAAATACTGCCTACTTCAGAGGGGAAAAGTAACAGTGTCCATGTGCCTTTGGCGTCTAGTCACGCTGGCCAAGCATGAAAGCGTCCTCAGACAATGGATCTTTGGCTTGGAAACTGAGATGAGCACGCCACCCTAGAGTTGGTCACTACTGGCAGGGAAACCTTTATGTTTACCTTTAACATACAATAAAAAGACAAAATAAAACAATAACAAAAAATGATGTAACTAATAACAAAATCTAAAATACAAATACATATACATACCCCAAAAAAGAAAAAAGTCCTGCCCCAGTACTCCCCAACCAATTCCATATGAATATCTGTCCATAAATCAATACAAAAAGAAAAATATGTTCCCCTCTTTCAATCCATTCAGATTAGTATAATAAAAATGATAAAACATTTCCTTTCTATCACTAAATATCTATATTTTAATTATTCTAATTTTTTGATCTATACAATATTTCATATAAACATATAAATTGATCCCAAAATCATCAAGTCCATCCATAAGGATTCCTTTATTATAGTTCACCAACAGAAATGTCTAAAGTGACTTCTAAACAATTAGAAACCTCTTTAAATTGTCTTCCCTCAGAAGGATATCAGTATAAACATTTTTTCAGTCTTTATTTCATGTCATTGTGGAAAGCTTCATGTGGAATAAAGCACAGGAGAATCTTCAGTGGCAGAGTCTAAGACATGTTGCGATGCAATTACCCTGGACGAGTGAGAGTCTTCACAGACATATCAAAACAATATGTAAGCACTGATTTAATAGATTTACATTTAAAATTCTATACACCAAATAAATATTCCATCCAGGGCATCTTCAAAAATCTACCTGACTCAGATTTCAGGTTTTCCATTGCAGTGAATCTCTACTAGACCATGTCATGCAATCAGACAAAAATGTTTGTTTCTTGTAAATAGGATACTTGGCCACACAAACACATCTCTTCCAATATTGCTGAGATGAAGGAGATGAATTGGTCTTCTGTGTGCAAAAATGTCCCATCACATTTTTCCTTACAATAGTCTCCTTGTAAAAAAAGAAAAGGAGGCCATCCTTATTTCTGTGTTAAAGCTGGGGAACAGAGAGAGAGAGAGAGAGAGAGAGGGCATGCTTTCCTGCAGTGATTTAGTTAATTCTGGGGTGAACTTGGATGTGAACATAGGCCTCCTGGGCTGAATGCCAGCTTAGTATACAGCAAGTCAACTTGGCCTTTTAAATATTTGAGTTGGTGTGGGAGAGAACTTGGTTTGGCCTACAGTACTGTTGTCAATTTATGGGTATTATTTCCTAGTATGACCCAATTTGCATTGGCTCTCTGGAACAAAAAGAGAAGACAGCATTCAGAAGGCAGAGTAAAATGGCCAAGCTTCCATCATTTCTGTTTCAGCTTGGCAGCCTGCATTTAAGTTTCTGGTGGCTTTGTGTACCCAAGCTCTGTTCTGTTGCTGAGTAGCTCAGAATGATTAATTTAGCTGAGTAGCTCAGAATGATTAATTTAGAGAGAAACAAGCCCTTTCACAATGCTGGAAACTGGAATGCTTGATATGATGAGTTCTTCTTCGTATTTAATCACAGCATGAGGGCAGTACTGTTTTTTTAACCTTAACAAGATCTGTCATTAAAAATTACTGGAACTTGGTTTTTCTTCATTCCCTGCTAGTCATCCACATCCAAGGCTGAGGAGCTCTGTTGTTCAACCGTCTTTGTGTCTATCCTGGATAATAATGATCAACAGTTCTCAAATTCGCAGTAGTAGATTTACTCTTCACAGGAAGTCTAATGAAATAAATATTCCACAAAGGAATAAATATATGAGCAAACGTTAGGGACAGTGGTATTCCCCCTCTCCTTATCTTTAGGTAAAGAAGGATGTAAATAATCAACTATTTCACCATCACTATCAGCAAACATGAGACCAAATTAACTAAACAACTTCTTGCATTAGCTAGTATCGAAATTCTACATGGAAATTATTTTGGTACTGAATATATCCTCATTCAAATATAGTGGATAAGAAACAAAGCAGTACAAATTAGGCCACAGTATTTCTTTAATACCATGAAAAAATCACAAAATTTCAAGTGGCAGAGAACTAATAGTTCAAGCAAAGTGCTGTAAACCCAGATGCTTCTGAATGTACAAAGTAACATAAGGTGGTTACCACTTTAACTTGATTTTTGGTTTGTATCTTCTTTTTAACAGAGGCAGACAAAGCATCAGTATATTTATACTCTGGTTATAAACACATTGATCATAACTTTTGAAGGTTAGGTGCTATTTAGGTTGCTGTTGATTTAGCAAAATTTCCTTTGCCCCATCCTTCTGCCAAGCAGCAAGCCATTTTGTAAACAGAGTAGAATTTTAACACTAGCTTGTTTCATTGCTGCTAAACATATTTTAGCATTGGAACTATTCTCTGGCACAGGTTTTTGTCACGGAACTGAGCTGGCGTCTAGACCTATAAGCCACATTCTATTGAACTCAGTAGCAAAAGAATACAATGAATATATTCATATAATGTACAAAGTAATTGGGTTTATTTAAATGGAAGATTTAACTTGCCATTTTCATCCTGTTCTATGGAGTTCAATAACCATGGATGGTAATTTTCAATGTTTATGTTGCTCCTAAAGGCAGAACTACCATTTCAGTTAGCTTAATCCAGAGTTTGAAAGAAACATTCTGGTTTCAAAGACAAAGTCTGATCATTCTTGGTTTTCAGTAACATGCTTAACCACTGGAAACCACCAACCGCCATATATGAACCACGGTCTACAAACTATAATGAATGCTTCATGCATGTTAAACCAAAAACAAATAAGCTGTATTATGCCTTAGTAATGTATGATTCTAGTCATGTTCTTAATTAAAT
Organism: Acrochordus granulatus; assembly: GCA_032468055.1. Classification (NCBI taxonomy): domain Eukaryota; kingdom Metazoa; phylum Chordata; class Lepidosauria; order Squamata; family Acrochordidae; genus Acrochordus; species Acrochordus granulatus. Next base: position 48,213 of record JANHZU010003771.1, read on the forward strand.
AAAACTTCCTATTATTTACACAATTTCCATCACTTTTCATTAAGCTGATTTTGAAAACTAAAACAAAATCCTGAACTGCTGATGACCTTTATGAGAATCAATCAAATTGCCTCAGAAAGAGAATACATGCTTTTTCAATTTTTATAAAACTTTTTAGATTAGGTGGTATAAAAAAGCTAGAAATGGGAAAAGAAACAGGAAAAAAATAGGACAGGCTTTATGTTTTCATTCCCAAGCCTGAAAAAAAATGTCAATGATAGTTACAGCACAATTAGATTATTTATTCCTGCCTCCATTTCCCCATTATTGAAAACTCAGAAATGTAATTTAGACTCTGGACTTAAAAGTATTTTAGAAGAACAATTATAAAATAGCTACTAAAATGATCAACACAAATAGCAGCAGCATAAACAAAATAATAAAGAAATAAATTAATAAATAGAAAATAAAATTCTGAATTTTCTCCAGAAAAATTGCTTATGTTGGATTTGCCAAAGGAAAATAGATAGTAATGTAGATCTTAGAGGGATGCCCCAGGATCTTCTCTCAATGATAGCTGCAGGAGGGTGTTACATTATTTATTTAACAAATGTATATAACCACCCATCTATCCAGGGAGACTCTGAATGGGGAACAGAAATTAAAATATAATCATACTATATGAATCTAATTCAAAAGAAACTGGGTCATGGCCCCTAAAAATAATGTTATCAACATACAGTATAAGTATATATGCCAGAGCTCCATCAATCAGACCTCTTAGCCCCAGTGGCTGGGGGCAGAGCCAGATCTTCAAGCCTTGTTGGAAGGCTAACAGGGTCAGGGCTGTCCATATCTCAGGGCAAGACTGTTCTACAATACAGGTACCATATCGAAGAAGGCACTCTTCCTGGGACCCTCAAGGTGATACTGCTTTACCAATAGGACCCAGAACATGCCCACTCTGCCAGAAAACCTGGGGATAGGTAGACCTGCAACTAATCTGGTTCTATGCCATGTAAAGCTTTAAAGGTGGCAACCAGCACTATGAATTGCACCCAGAAACCTATTGGCCAGGACACATCAAGCAACAGCACTGTTACATGGACATACCACGATACTCCCAATACTGTAGGTTCCACTGAAGCTTCTAAATGTTGTTTGAGGCAGCCCTACATAAGCATGTTGCAGTAGTCCAATGGTACGAGTGATCTTGAGCAGTACCTTCTGACCTAGGAACAGGCACAATTTGTGAACAAGATGTAATTATGCAAAGGATCTCTTGGCTATGGCTGCCATCTGCTCCTCAAGCTGGAGCCATGAGTCTAGGAGAACCCATGATTACCTTATCCAGAGTTAATGATGGTAAATCATTAGATATGGGGGACCTAAATCTGACCAGAAAGAAAGCTTTCCTAAATTTAGGGACCACTATTGAGATATCATGCTGGTTGGAAAGGAAGAGAAAGACTGCTGAAAAAAAGTGTTTTGTATCAGGACCAACCAATTCATCTAAAGCTCCAAGTCCAAAATGTGCCATTTGAGGGTGCTATATTCATCCTCATGGCAGAATGGCAGCCAATGAGAAACACAAAGATTTTAGTTTCTCATGAAGTAGCCAGTCCAAGATATCAGTCAGAGTTAGCAGAGCCAGTCCAACTGGGAAAATAAAAAACAATAGTTTGAGTTATTAAGAGGGACAGAGGATCAGGCAGGTGCTTCTATTTTAAATAGAATAATCTAAGACTACATTGGGGACCCAAAAGGGAACCTGAAAAATAGTTCTCAGTAATTGGGGTTGAATCATTTCTAATGGACGAATTACCTATATTGGCCCAGCTGAACTCCAAAAAAAAGTTATGTTTGAGCTTTAAGCCTGAGAAATGTTTAATGCATCAAGTATAGATTGGGTTTCTTTTGTGAAACAGATGAAGCTTAGTTTTGCACATTAAGCATAAAATAGTTAGCAGAAAGGAAGGAAAGAAGGGATTTATGCTTTATTCTTGGATTTGTGGTTTTTGGGAAAATGGATAGATTTCCCAATTACCCTATCACCTTGGAATGTTCAGGTGGCTTTTTTCAAATATTAGTCAGTCCAGCTCTGCTTAGCTTTCAAGCCAAGGTTAGCTGGTAGCTGCCACCTGCTCCATATAGTTATGAATTTATCATTTCTCCTTTTCAGCACAACAGAACTTTAAAATGCAACAGAAGAATGGTAGTAAGATAACCAGAAAATCATTAAAGGATTTCATTGCTTATGTTTACATTTTAAATCATCAAACTTCCTTTGCTTAGTTTCTCATCTTAGCAACCCTCAGACATACGTGCACATGTACACCCACATACACATATACATAGAAAATCTTGGGCTAGAGCTTTCTTTGTGTGTGTGGAATTAGGATGAGGGGTTTGAATATGTTTATGATTGTTGTTAGTTAGCTAAGAAGGCAGGATATTCAACTATCCTGCCTTCTCAGCTACCTAACAACAATCATAAACTGATAGACAAATATTGCTTAATCATGCATACCTCTTTCACAACAAACTGTCCTAGACTTCAGTTTTTGTCTTGTCTTCCAAGAACAGCTTCCTTCTTTGGAGCTCCACACAAAACAGTTTAAGTCCTACTTGCCTGATACCTTGAGGATTATGTTTATTAGATTTTACTTGCTTATTGTGTTATCGGATTTCTTGGGTTGGATGATTGTAATTTAGATGCAGGTATGCCAGATTTTTATTCTGTTGTGTTCTACCCGAGAATCCTTGGAGGGAAGGGGCAGTAAATGAGGGTTCTGGGCCAATTTGAAATAGCTCCAATTTAAACAGCTTGGGGATCCAATAACATCAGCAGTGCTTAATAGTTCAGCCAATTTTTTTCCAGCTCAGTTCCTATTAATTGAAATCACTGCAAAAAAGTTCCCCATTCCACCCCCAATCCTTTGAAAGCGCTAAGCTTCTTGGAAAGGCTAAACTCTTGCCTTATTTCACCTCCTAATTTTTATTTTAATTCACTACCCTCTGTCCTATTCCTAATGTAACTTCAAATTAAAATATATTTCTGGGGATCTACCATTTCAAGGCAGGTCCTTAAAAAAACTAGACCCAACAAAATCTCTGAAATAGAATAACTCTAAAATCTAAAGATATTTTAGAATTTTTAGATTTAAGTTGAAAGCAAGGAACAACTGTGAAATGAAAGTAACCAATACTTGACTCTATTTTTCTATGCTTGAAATCCTAGACCATCCACAAAATCCAAAAAGCTTAATATAACTTATTAAAATATTACAAAATATATATTGCCAAGACTTTCTTCTGACACTTGTGAATGTAAACATTAAGTAAATAATTGTAGCCTGTGGCTTCAATATCACCAATTTTAAGAGATTCAAATGCAAAGAGCAAATTCAGAGTCCATGTTCTGAAAAGAGATGCCACATTAGGTATGAAGTCAGCATAGCGTGACTGATTTGAAAAACTCAAGTTGCAGAGGGTCAGAACGTTCAAGTTTTTTCAATACACTTTTGTTATCTCTAAAGCTGTAGAATGCCAAGGTTTGTGGTTTGGCAGAGTGGGGGTAGGTTTCTTGCTCTGTTCTGTGTATAAACACAGTGGACTGGTACATCAAAAATCTATTATGATCTTGCATGCATGGGATATTGGCAAATAATTCCAGCAACAGCATGACCCTGTCATTAATGTTTGCTTTGAACAAGCTGTGAGTTTCTGGGAAGTCTGAAATTATTTATGATTCTAAGAATTTAGGATATGTAGGAAGTTTCCTTGTGCTCAGATGATTCAGCCATCTGGCCTAGCACCTGTTAAGACTAATAATACTCTATTAGAAGACTTATCTGGGGTAGAATGGCATGCAGTGCAGCATTTAATCATGGATGTCCAAGTGGTCATGGGGATTTTACTTTCAACAAAATGACAAAAGTAATATTGTGCCATTGTACTGCAAGGTTTACTACTTTTGTATGTGTGTGTGACATCATGATGCATATAAAAAAGGAGGGGTTGAATCTCATGCTGATAGTTTCATCGCTTTATGCTCCTTTCTGTCTTCCTCCTCTCTCTTGGACACCATTGGACTTGGTTACAAATCCTATGAAAGTCTCAGTAAAGAATGTCTTCTGCATTCTACTCTAGCCATATGCTGGTTGAAACTTTAAAAACACTCTAAAGTATTACTTGTTTTGTATTGAAAGATGTATTTTCAATTTATTTAATTTAGTTATTAATCCAAGTTGTAATATCCTGAATTTTTAAGAAATGCATTACATTGGCCATATTTCTATGAGACTGATCTTCACTATGAATTATAAATATTTACTAAAAGAACAGAAATTTCACATTTGTGTTCTTGGAGACATCCAGTTGATTCTATCAGGACTTGACAATTTATTTGTTTTAAATTTGTCCACAGGTTCTAACATGTCATCTTTTGCTATCACTCTTTGTCTCAGTTTTGGACTCTCTTTCTGGTATCTTTTATATGTTAGATAGATAAGAAGGCAACAAGGAACTAATTTTTTTCTCATAGAGTTCGCAGAACAATAAAACAATTCAAAATCCCTATTATAAAAGACAGTAGAATTGTTAGCCAAAGGTGTGGTCACCATCAAGTCTAGGTTAAAGACAGAATCATCAGGCATACATAGCTAGATCTTCTAAATGTTGTTGTCCTGTCACTAAGTTGTGTCCTACTCTTTGTGATCTTCTATATGCACTGTGCAAAAATAAAGAAATCCCCTCCTCCAAGAGTTAATGGGAAGAGGTCATTTAAATCTCATAAGTGGGGGCATGATACAGTGTAACAACTCTATATCTCTTTTCATCAGAACCTAGGAGAAGGGAGACTGTGTATACGTATATCATTTCGATATACGTATATATAGTCTACCTTCTCCTAGGTTCATTTTGAGAGTGCTCTATACCAGCAGTCAAATTTCAGAGAAAAGAACAATAAGGCATTGTTTCTGGGTTTTAGGTAGTCAGCACAGGTTGAAGGCAAGATACAGCTTTTACAAGAATAGTCAGATATCAAAGTTATTCCAGTGTTTGAATGCTTTCAAGCAGAAATCAGTTATTGGAGGCTTTCAGCCACCACCCAATACAGCCAATGTTGAACACAACTAGATGCCAAAAGCAATAGCTATTCCCAAATAGGCCATTATTCTTCAGTATATTACTTTGCTCATGGCATAGTAATATACCATGAGTATAGTAATATACCATGGTGCCTTTTCAGTTTACCACTCCTCCACCTCTCTGCAGCTGTGGCAGCAACTTTTGTGCACTGGATCTCTGTTTCAGAAATGGCAGTTGAGGACCTTGGTTTGGATGGAAGGCTGTTAGGTCTGAACAGCAAAAAACTGCATAACCATTAAATGGCAACAAAGAGATACATGACTTTTGGCTGCCATCTAGTAGTCTTCTGGATGTTTACAGCCCAGAGCATTTTAAAAAAGGAAGAGGCTTTTACCAGGGCTTGCCTCCCTAAACCCAAGCTTGTCCAATGCCTGTAATGAGAAGAAGGAATGACCTTGAGGGAGAGGAGAAATAGTGCTATCAAAACAACAGTAAGATAAAAAAAAATCCAGTCCGGTGCAGCATTGTAACCTGAGAAAGAAGTTCAGACAAGTTCTCACGAAAATAAAGGTTGTGTTTCTGTTATGTGGAGTATATTCAGACTTGCACATTTCTATTACTATAAATTTATAATTGAAGTAGTATTAGACTGCATGACTTTGTTTTCCTAGTCTGATCTACCTTGAAGAGCTGACAGTACTTCATCCATCCTGTTTCTCCTCTCTCTGGGATGAGTGCCCATCTAAGAAGGCCCTGATAAGAGCCAGAGTCTGGCAAATGACAAATATAGACATTCACATTGATCTGAGTTAAATGGGGATGCAGAAAAAAATGCAGCCAAAATATGTATAGAATTGACAAGCAAGAGTTCCTACTGTTTCTACTATCTATTCATGGTGAATCAGAACTGCTTGAAGCATGTTTTCTAGACAGAACTACTTGGTATGGTGCAGAATTCTGCTTCCTCTTCCTTTTTTAAAATGCAGTCTGTTGGGCATCAAAGAGTTCTCTGCACGTACGCACTTTTGAGAGCAGAAATCAAACCTGACTGTTCATTGGTGAAGCAGGTTTCATAAGTATAGCTGAAGGAGAGCTATTTGCGAGAAATATTATAGGGAAAGGCAAAGCCTAGCTCTGTTTAACAGCATCCTGCCAGAAGGACCATCTAGGAGCATAGGTTCCAGGCATACCTACTTGGAAAGAAAAGAAAAAGGAATTAAATCCAATTAGTAATTTGTCTATGTACATTCTCATTAATCTAGGTCATGTTTTGCAGCAAAATTGCAAAAAAAAAGTTGCATACCAAATTTAAAAAGGCAATTTGACTTTTATTTTTCGATCTTACAGAGAAATGTTTCAACTTCTGTCCAGGAGTCTTCTTCAGTCTCATATAAAAAAGAAGAAAATGATATGGAATATGTGGACACATTTCCCAAAAAGGAGGCAGAAAACTTTCTGGAAATACATATTCAATACAATTTTTCTTCTTTTTTATATGAGACTGAAGAAG
>JANHZU010003771.1:113719-127351 GCA_032468055.1 Acrochordus granulatus
GGTGAATATTTTTGGGGGCATGGAACGGATTATCTGACTTTCCATTGTTTCCTATGGGAAACTGCGTTTCGCTTTACAAGCATTTCGCGTTAAGAGCATTCTCCTGGAACGGATTAATCTCGTCTTGTGAGGCACCACTGTATTTTTAATGCGGCCATCATGGTCTTCTGAACACTAGTTTTGAATTCTGCTGAGCTTCATATAAATTTATATTTATGAATGAAGGAATAATTTTAAGCCAGCACTTGATTTACTACTAAGGCAAAGAGAAAATCTGTGAATGTATTCTACATCAAACAGACTTGCTGTCTCCCTTAATTCTTAAGATAAATTCAGAAGTGCTCTCTTATTTTGAACTGCTTCTTATCAATGAATTGGCATTAGTGGACAACATGCATTTTACCTGATAAGGCTACTTTCATAGTTGTACCAGTTCAGTAAACCATCCGTCATTGTGCACTAGATGGTGATCTTATACTTACCTGTTCAGAAGTAGACTTCACTGCATTCTGAGCAGACAGAAATAGAGTTGTTCTGTTACTTAAGTCCAGATAGAGCCAGTGCGATACCAGTAGATTAGATTCTCTTTGAAAAGCATCCAGAAGATACAAGTGATTTTGTCTGGCATATTTTTCTGTAATAATAATAATCTTTATTGTCATTACATCAAGTACAACGAAATTAAAAATTTAAATGATAATGCTGTTTGAAAAGGATACAGCCAAAGCCATAGCAGTTTGAAAGCCTTGTTGTTGTTGTCCCCACATATCTGTGTAGGCAGGCCTGTTCAGTGGTTTCTGTTAGGTAGAAGTCGAGAAACAGGTTATGATGAGCCTTCCAGAGGTTGTTGCTGCTTTAATGCTTCAGTGAAGGGTATTTAGTTCATCCCATCATTCCTTGCAGAAGATCCCTTTCAGATGCTTCGCATAGCCCTAGTTATATGTACTTTTTTTGTACATTCCTCAAAACTGAATTTTAGAAAAGAAAGAGGTGCTTCAACAGTTTGTTAGATGGAAAGGCAGGGGTACATTAATCCTGTATAAGAAGTCTGGAAGCAAGACATTGAAGGTGTCTTGATAAACATGAAGATGAGCAAATATGTCTGCTTGGTTATAGTTCTATGTAGCAGGGTTTTATGTATTTATATAAATATATTATATAATACATAAATATTTATACTTGTGCTATCATAAGTATTTTCAAAGGTTTTGCTACATGCAGTTCTAAGGTCCTAATTTTTTTAACAGGTTTCTTGAGGAGTATAAAGAGATAGATTATATTGATTCGGGTGGCTTTGGAAATGTTTTCAAGGCAGTGAATGTAACTGATAATAGATTATGTGCTATCAAACGCATCGAATATGATGGAAGGTAAGTTACGCTTTGCTTGCTTTTATTTTAATTGGGTCATTGTAAAGCATTTAAATGCATGGAATTTTCTACATTAACATTACAGTTAGTCCTCACAACCACAGGAACTAAAATTTTTTTGTTATGTAATGCAGTTGTTAAGTGAGGCATCATGTGACCATGATTTGATCCCTCCTGCTAGCTTCCCCATTGACTTTGTTCACCAGAAACTGCCTGGAAAGGTCACAAATGGCAATCACTTGACTGTTATAATGCGAGTTGGTTGCCAAGCACCATATCGCAGTCATGTGTCCGTGAGGATTCTGTAATGGTTATAAGTGTGAGGAACACTCATAAGTCAGTGCCATAACTTCAAATAGTTGCTAAATGAATAGTTGCTAAGTGATGACTACATGTATTTGTATACTCCAGTCTCTACACAGTGGTCCCTGTTCATCACACATGCAAGACTTTCCTAAACAGAGAAGTTTTACCAGGTTTTGAAACAGAGTTTTGGTGGAGTCCTAATGACTTATGTGGCATGCATTTTGAATAAGTCACTAATTATTTTAAAGCTTTTATGTACAAAACACAGAATCACTAAAATACTGTATCTAGAATCAGTTGTAGAATAGGGACAGCTGTTGATCTTGTATCATTTTGCTGGGGTTTGACAATACTTCAGGTATGTAAAACATGACCTTCCTGCCTAAGATAAAGAAAAACTGCATTTGCCACCAGGAAAGTCTATATGGTAACAGAAATATTTTTCTATCTGGTACTTAGACAATGGAGGATGATGTCCTCCATCACTCACATAGTTAAAAATAGAGCTAGGAGGAGATTTCTGTGTAACTTGATTTTGTTTACCTGAACTAGAAAAAGCAGGTGAGAATAGATTCGGGATGTTTCCTACATCTAATATAAGAACTTCGATATGCCACTGTTTGTTGTGAAGTTTGATTTTTACTTTAAGATCTTTCCTATATTAATAGGAAAACTCAGATGCGTCATTAATTTTTCAGATTTCCTTTTTTATCTTACAGTTTCATTATCTGCAGTATACGTTTTGACACATGCTTGCAGAATTCCAAATCAGATTCCTGTTACCGTTTCTAGCAAAATCTGTATGTTAATTAATCTTGTAAACAGCTGTTTCTGGAAATAATTCTACAGTATAGTCTTTTGGACTGATGAGGGTTTTTTATTGTTGCTATTGTTGTTTTTTATTGTTGCTATTTTATTGTTACTATTGTTGTTTTGGCTTAACCGTAATTGCAGTGAAGAAAACAAAAGAGAAGTAGAAGCCTTGGGAATACTTGATCACTCGCACATTGTTCGGTATTATGGTTGTTGGATTGGGGAAGACATTTTCCAGTGTGTTGACGAAAAGAAAAGGTAGTTTCATCATTGCATAACCTGTATTTTTTTAAAAAAAAATTGTGTATCTGTTTTGTTTGTGCTTAGTTAATCAGTTACTGGACATGTTCCACTCTACTCATTCCATTCAGACTTGTATCTTCTTGTTTTAAATGCACACAGTTTATTTTGGACATAATTAGGCAGAAAGTATCTTTCCTTTTATTACAAAGCAAGCTGAAATAAAAGGAAAGTTGGCATGGAGCAGTATCAAATCATTAATGTTTCTATATCAGAGTTTATTTATTTTAAAATAGTTCAACCCAAGTATTTTATTTATTTCTTTATTAAATTTATTTGCTGCCCAATTCACTACAAGTGATTCTGGGTGGCTTAAAATAAAATACTAATAAAATATATACAACATTTTGAATAAATACAATAAAAATAAAAACTAAAAAATATACAAGATAAAGGTGAAAAATAAAAGATATACAAGATGACAGGGGGCTAAAGTGGAGGCAGGACCATTAATCCATTAGCCACCTTCCAGATGACACATGGCTACTCAGCCCAGGCCAACCCACAGGCTAAAAGGGTGGGGACTGATCTCACCTTGGATGGTATGAAGAGCAGGTGCCACAGCAGAAAAGACTCTTCTTCTGGATCCCACCAGCGAAATTTCCTCACTGACAGGATCCGTAGCATGCTTTTACTGCCTGCATGAGTAGAGAGGGCTGAACCTCTTGGGGTGAGCCAGTTCCTTAAGTAACCTGGACCCATGCCACGAAGGGCTTTGTAGGTTATAACCAATATCTTGAATTGCACTTGGAAGCAGACTGGCAACCAGTGCAGCTTACACAATAACAGTGTTACACGGGTTATCCTTGGGACCCCCAGACCTGTCCATGCAGCTGCACTCTGTACCAGCTGTAGCTTCTAGATGCTTTTCAAGAGTAGAGTGCATTGTAGAGTGCATTGCAGTAGTCCAGATGCAAGATGATTAGGGCATGAGTGACCAAGTGCAGGGACTCCTGATCCAGGTCCAAAGTTGTGCAAAGGGTCTCCTAGCCATGATTGTCCCCTGCTCATCAAGCAGGAGTCGTGAGTCTAACAGAACCCCCAAGTTCTGCACCAGGTCTGTCTGGGGCAATGTAACCCCATCCAAAACTAAAGATGTTAAACTAAAGAAGTCCTGCACACCTACAGCCACTTGGTCTTACCAAGGTGCAGTCGAAGCCTGTTGTCCCCCATCCAAACCCTTACAACCTCCAGGCACTGTGAAGGGGCAGTCACAGCAACACTTGGGTCACTGGAATGGAGATGTAAAGTTTATATTATTGGCATATTGATGGTACCTCATCCCATGGTGACAGTTGATCTCACCCAGTGGCTTCATGTTTATTCTAAAAAGGAGTAGAGAGAGTACCAAGCCCTGTGGCACAACAGAAAGGAGTAGCCATGGGCTGGATCTCTCCCTAGCAACATCAGTTGGGATTGACCATGAAGGAAGGAGCTGAACCAGTGCATGACTGTGCCACCCAGCCCCAGCTCTTGTAGCTGGCCCAAAAGGATACCATGATGTTGTATCAGAGAGGCCAAGTAGAGTTAGGACAGATGCACTACCCCTCTCCCGCTCTCACCAGAGATTATCACCAGAACATCCAAAGTCATTTCTGTCCCATAACCAGGCTGAACCCAGACTGATATGGATGCAGATAATCTGTTTCATCCAAGATCCTCTGAAACTGACAAGCAACCTCCTTCTCACCAAAAAGGAGATGTGGGGGATTGGATGAAAATTGTCCGGACAGATATAGTCAAGGTATGTTTTTTTAAGTAGGGGGCGTACCAGGGTCTCCTTAAAGGGTCCTGGAAACATCCCCTCCTGCAGTGAAGAATTAATCACTGTCAACACCCACTGGGAGGTCACCATCCTGGAGACTTTCACCAACCAGGAGAATCAAGGATCCAATTGGCAGGGGGTTGGCCTGACAACATTGAGGATCCTGTCCATTTCCTCAGGTCCAACAGGATCAAACTGTTCCCAGATAACTGGGTAAGACCCCTCCCCAGGCATCTGTACTGGCCCTACCTCATGCACACAGTCCAACTGAGTAGATCCAAGCGGTTTAGGCAACTGAGAGTAGAACCGAGTGATTTACAATAGGCTGTAAGTTATGGTTATTCTTATAATAATAGACTAATACTACAATAGAACATTAATACACTCAAACAATACCAACTTATTGACTATGTCCTCATATTCTAGCACCAGGCTCTCTCACATCATCTCCTAGGACCTTGCCAAGGTTCTGGATGGCTACAAGAATAGGAACCATTTTGGTCTTGGAGGTGCAAAGAAGAAGGGAACTCTCCATCATGAGTGCCTGCATTATTTAGTCTTTATGATCAAATAATCTTATTGGGTATTTTATATATTTAGTTCACTAATGTTTATCTAAATTAAATTGGGCTTCCTGTCACCTTCTGGCATTAATATAGAAACTAGCTTTTCCTGATACAGCTTTACTTGAAGCACAGTTAGTTATGTTAGTTATATTCAGCTTATCTGAATCCCATAAATAAAATTATTAGATGCATGCTAACAATTGGACTTACCACTGATTTCTCTAACTCAATTGGAAGGTGGATATTTTAATAATACCATATTTTTTATTTTAAATTCCTAACAGCTCAAAGAAAGTTAACTGCCTCTTCATTCAAATGGAATTCTGTGAAAAGGGAAATCTAGCGATGTGGATAAATGAAAAAAATAAAATTTCTTCCTGTCAAGATGGTTCGATAATTCTATTTCAGCAAATACTGGAAGGAGTGGATTATATTCATTCAAAGAATTTAATTCATAGAGATCTCAAGGTACGTAGATCAAAATACCAAATCTTGCCATCTTAACAGTCTTTTTATTGGGAAGTTTTTGAAAATCCTCTTATTTAGATACTCAGATATTTTGTTGGTCAAGCATGGTTAGACATGCAAAGAATTTGACTCCAGTATAGCAGCTCTCAGTATACTTGCAACATCAATAAACAACAGTATAATACATAACAATGTTAGTTATTTGCTAAGTGCAGCCAATAGAAATGAAGTATTATACAGCGTAGAATTAATAGGTATGTATACACATTAGACAGAACTTCTGGGTTAATTTGAATTCTCTCTCCTTTTGCCCTACCTATCAGGTAGTATGATCATATAACATTAGTCGTTCATTTGAATGATGGCACAGGGGAAAAAGCTGTTCTTGTGTCTGGTTGTTTTGGTATGCTGTACAAACAAGTTCAAACAAGTTGTGTCCAGGGTGAGAGGGTCTACAGATATCTTCTCCATTCTTTTCTTGACCCTCTCAGTATACAGGTATTTTATGGAGGGCAGGTTAGTTGCAATTATTTCTTTTGCGATCTTGACTATATGCTGGGGTCTGTACCTGTCCCGTATGGTTGCTGCACTGAACCAGAAAGTAATAGATGTACAAAGGGCAGACTCAGTAATTCCTTCAAAGAACTGTATCAGCAGCTCTTGAGGCAAGTTGAACTTCTTGAATTGACATAGGAAGTACATCCTCTTATGTGCCTTCTTAATAATGAGCTGATGTTAGCTGCTCATTTTAAGTCTTGGGAGATTAGTACTGCTGATAAAATAAAATAACTGATGATAAGGGGAGATAAAATAGTAGGTCTCTTTCAAAAATCCACTGTCATTTTCACAGTTTTGAGTATATTCAGCTCTAGGTTGTTTCAACTACACCTAATTGACCAGCTGCTCAACTTCCCATCTGTACGTAGACGCATCACCATCTTGAATGAGTCCAATGATTGTTATGTCATCTGCAGTCCTCAGAATTTTGACAGAGGGGTCCCCAGAGGTGCAGTCACTGGAGTAGAGGGAAAAGAGTAGCGGAGAGAGCACACAGCCCTGAGGAGCACCAGTACTGATTGTCCAAGTACTGGATGTAATTTTCCCTACCGTCACCTGTTGCTTCCTGTCTGTCAGGAAGCTGGTTATCCACCGAAAGATATGGGCAAGTACAGTGATTGGGTCAGTTTGTACTAACGCATTTCTGGGATGATATTGTTAAATGCTGAGCTGAAGTCCACGTAAAGGACTTGTGCATAAGTCCTTGGACGGTCCAGATGTTGGAGGATATGATGCAGTGACATCTGCTGACCTGTTTGCTTGATAGGCAAAGTACAGAGGATCCAGCAGCAGATCTGTGATGTTTTCAGATGGGTCAGCACCAGTTTTTCAAAGGTGTTCATGACTACTGATGATAATGTAACATGTCTGTAGTCATTTAGTGTACTGCTGGAGACCTTCTTAGGAATTAGGATGATGGTGGAACATTTAAAACATGAAGAGATGTAGCACAGCTCGAGCGACCTATTGAAGATTCTTGTGAAGATGGGGGCCAATTTTCCGGCAGGAAGGGGTCACGCCATCCAAGCCAGTTGCTGATTGTTTTTGAAGGTGACTTTGTACTTCCTTTTCTAAATTATAAGAGATGGGGGCCCCAGAGGGGACAAGGACCCAGGAGGAGAGGAGAAGTGGATATCGTGGATGTGGTTGTAGAGGAAATATTTGTTGTTAATATGGTTGTTGAGGTAGGGTTGTTAAAATTAGAAAATTAGGTGGATGTTTTTCAGACCTGCAATAGAACACACACAGATATTCTGCTCGTTGATGGCTTTCCAGAGGGCGAAGAACTCCTGTATCCAGTGATGTTCTGTACCCTTCTCCACATGTAAGCAGGATATTTTGCTGAAAATTGATTTTTAAGCTTTTCAGAGGGCTCTTTTGTCAGTGTATTCCTGGCCTGCTTGTACAGTGTCCTATCCTTTCTTATAGGCTTCTTGTTTTTCACGACAAAGTTTTGCTGTGAATCAGGGCTTGTTGTTGTTGTATGAGTGAAATCTTCTAAATGTTCATAATGTGTATTACAAAAATAAAACCACCTATACAATATTCAGAATTTTGATTAATGTATTTAGGCTCCTTGTTTTTTGTGAATCACTTAACACCCAGAATGAAGTGTGACTTGCTCCCTTTGTGTAAAATATCAGACCTGGCCATAAATCTCTGCAGTATTCTTCCCGAAATTGAGTCCTGCATTCAGGCCTAGACAACAGCAGAAACTTCAGGATTTAATATTCTAGATCAGTTGCTTTATTGCAGAAAGGAAAGAAGCCATATGTATGTAAGAGATCTGCACAATGCAAAATTTAGAAATGAAGCCTTAGATTTCGGTGAAAGCTAGTATGATGTAATTATTATAATGCTGGAGTGGTACCTAGGGAGGATATCTAGTCGACCCCAGAACCATGGGCCACCCAACCTTTCTCAGCCCTGATCTACCTCAAGGATAGATGTGGGGACAAAATAGGAGGAAGAAGTACTGTACCATATATTCTGCCTTGGGTTTTTGAATGAAAGGTAGGAAATCCATTTTTTTTATCCGTCAGCTCAAGACTTAGATCCACTTATATGTATTTCACTTTCACAAATGACAATGTAGAAAAAAGTGATTCAGCCAAAATCCTTTCACTCACCCATTTAGTTCTTTCACATTATCAATGTCAAGCTTTACCCAGACCGATGAACTAGAAGGCTCAGGGCCAGAGATTCAGAGTTCTTATAAGAATTTTTTGGACAGATATCAGAAGACCCCTTAATGAGGAAGACAACCAGTTTCTGAAAGCTCTAGAATTTAGCCCTCAGATACAGCATTCCCAGGATTCAAATCCTGTGTCTCTCTCTCTCCCATTCTTCCATTTTAGGGAGGAAGACCCTTCCATTTCTCAGAATCCTTGTTTTACATGCACTTTCTTAGCAAAATAAATCTGGTCCCATCCCGTTGCTTCTAACTCGGTCAGCTTTTACCCTCCCCATCAGGTACAGGCAGTTTGCAGGTTATATATTTGCATATTTTGCAGATTCACTTATTTCCAAAAATGTATTTCTAACCCTGAAATCAGTACTTGAAATGACCTCTGCTGTCCTAGAAAAAATATTGTTCCTTGTATGCCTATATATGAAGTGTTCAGTGTATTTATTTTTGTTTTTCTTTACAGCCTTTAAATATATTTTTTCATAGTGAAAACCACATAAAAATAGGGGATTTTGGGTTGGTAACCAAAAGTGTACATGACTTTTCAATGCAACGGACAATGAACAAGGGAACAACAGTGTATATGGCACCTGAACAGGTAATTTTTGTTGTTAATTCTTGCGTGTGTTTGCACTGAAATTCCTTTTGAAAGGCATTTGTTTCATACAAAATGGCGGACAGGAGTGGACAGAAGTAGACGTGGAGTGCGGAGCTCTTGCTAGCTCCCTGAAAGCTTTGGGGGTGTACTGGGGTCTCCTCCTCTCCACCTTCCTCCCCCCACCACTTTTGCTCTTGCCAGACGCTGTCCAGGTCCTCTTGCTTGGTTGTGATTGTGTGGTGGTGAGAGTCTCCCGGAGCCAGCTGTGGGTCTGAGTTAGCTGTTTGGTGGTTGAGGCCTTTCGGAGTGGCCGGAGTTAGCTGCATGGCAGCAACAGAGGTAGTGACGATGGCCACAGTGGGACAGGATTTTTGCCCCCGGCGTCTGCTCTTGGGCTTGCCTTGGGCCTGTGGTTACAGAGTGAGCGAGGGCGACCTCTGGCAGCCGACTGCTGGGCGAGGAGAAGTCAGTTTGCGTCCGAGTCGGCAGTCTGGTGGTGGTAACGTCTGCCACGAGGCAAGACTTGTGACCCCTGGGGACTGCCCTGAGCTTGGCTGGTGGCCCTCTGTGCTCACGCTCAGCCCCCGTTTAGCCTTCCCTTGGAGGCCCGGCGTGAACGCCAGGCCAGTTAATGAGGCGGCTCCCCTCATTCGTGGCATCGAGGAGGAGCAGGCTGCCCTGGCGTGCATTGTTGCTGAGACCTGGCTGACCCCTGCGGGGGTTCCCCTCCCAGGGATGCGTCCGGCTGGGTTTAGGGTTTGGCACCAGCCGAGACCTCAGGGCAGGGGAGGTGGGGTTGCAGTGGTCATCAGAGAATCTCTTTTTGCCTTCAGGGGCTTTGCTCCAGAAGTGCCCGGTGGTGAGACCCTGTTCTTGAAGCTCAGCCTACGGGATCAGTTGGGACTGTTGCTACTATACCAGCCTTCCTGCTGCATAGCATCCTCCCTGCCAGAACTACTGGAGGTCATCCTGGGATTGGCAGTGGAGGTCAAGCCCAGGGATGGAAAATGGAAATCCCCCAGGCTTATGGTTCTGGGGGATTTCCATTTGCCATCCCTGGGCTTGACCTCAGGCTGAGCTCAGGGGTTCGTGGCCTCCACGGCAGCCATGGGCTTATCCCAGAGTATTCAAGGCCCTACTTGGGACAGTGGTCATATGCCAGATATTATTGTCAAAGCAATGGCAACTTGACCTGGTGGGGGAGCTTTTATTGTCCCCCTTGCCATGGTCAGATCACACCCTGCCATCTTTGAGATTCTCATTTGCTGTCCCTCTCTGCAAAGAGGCTGGATCTATTTGAACAGTTTGCCCTTGGTGACTGATGGACCCGGAAATGTTTCAAAGGGAGCTGGGAGATGTCCAGGGTATGGCTGCATGGTCCTGCCGAAGTCCTGGTTGCATCCTAGAATCAAAGGGCGGCCAAGGCTTTGGATAGGATTGTGCTTATGCACCCTTTTCTCAACCCATTGCACTTGACACTCGCCATGGTTCACAGAGGAGTTGCGGGTGTGAAAAAGGGTAAAGAGATGCCTGGAGTGCCGCTGGCAGAAGTCAAGGGATGAATCTGACTGGACACGAGTTAGAGCTACTATTAAGGCCTACTTTGTGGCAATAAAAGTGGCAAAATATAACTATTTCTCCACCCTTATTGCATCCGCAGGGTGTCACCCATCGGCACTGTTCAGGTCACCTGTTCCCTCCTTGAATAGGGGGATTCAGGGATCATCTGCAAGGCTGTGCAGAGGAATTTGGTGGACAAAGTCACTTGGATTCAGTCCCAGTTGGAAGCCATGTGTGATGCAAGTCCATTAGAGATGATTAGGGAGGAGCCTTGCCTGATTATCTGGGAACAATTTGATCCTGTTGGCCCTGATGAAGTGACAGGGTCCACAACACTGTCAGTGTAACCACTTACCCGTCAGATTCTTATCCCTTTTGGTTGATGAAAGCCATCAGGATGGTGACTAGCAGGTGGGTTCACGCAGTGATAAATTCTTCACTGTGGGGATATTTCCGGGACTTTTTAAGAAGGCCCTGGTTTGTCCTCTGCTTTAAAAAACATCACTGGATTCCACCTGACAGTTTTTGTCTGGTCTCCCATCTAACCTTTTTAGGAAAAGTGGTTGAGAAGGTGCTTTCATGGCAGCTCCAGAGGGTCCCGGAGGGAATGGATTATCTGGACTCATTTCAGTCTGGGTTCAGGCCCGGTTATGGGACAGAGACATTGGTCACACTTGTCCAGTCCACGCCCACTCCTCTGGCGTGTCACAGGGCTAGGTACTTTTACTCCTTTTTAATATCTACATGAAACTGCTAGACGAGATCATCTGTCACCATGGGATGAGATACCATCAATATGCTGATGATGCTCAAATCTACATCTCTATCCCTGGTGATCCAAGTGATGCTGCCTCTGCTCTGATGCGGTGCCTGGAGGCTTTAAAGGTCTGGATGGGGGACAACAGGCTTTGGCTGAACCCTGGCAAGTCTGAATGGCTTTGGATGCCTGGGGCTCCGAGATCTGGGATTTAACATCCCTAAATCTGGATGGAGTGGCACTACCCCAGATAGATTCTGTGTGTAATCTGGGGTTCTCCTGGACTCCTGCTCAAAGAGCAGATGGTAGCTGTGGCTAGGAGAGCCTTTGCACAACTTTTCTGTTGTGCACCAGTTGTGCCCTTTCTTGGACTGGGAGTCCCTACGCTCAGTCACTCATGCCCTGGTCATTTCACTGTTGGACTATTGCAATGTGCTCTACATAGGACTACCCTTGGAAAGCATTTAGAAGCTGCAGCTGGTGCAGAATGCTGCTGCTGGGCAATTTTGGGGGCCTCGAGAATGGCCTACATAACATCACTTTTCCGTGAGCTGCAGTGGCTGCCAGTTTGCTTCCAGGTGCAATTCAGAGTGTTGGTTTTGACCTTTAAACCCTTCATGACATGGTACCAGGCTACCTGAGGAACTCTCTCATCCCAATGAGGACTCCCCACCCACCAGGGTTGGCAGAAGAGGCCTACTGCAGGCTTGTCACCCAAGGAATTTTGGCTGGAGAGGTCAAGAGCCTTTTCTGCTGTGGCTCCAGCTCTGTGGAACATTGTGCCCCCCGAGGTGAGGCCTGCGCCCACCTTTGCAGCCTTCCGGAAGGGCCTTAAGATCTGGCCCTGCCAGCTGGCTTAGGACCCCAATGGGGGTTTACCTTCTTGGAGATGGCTGGCATCTCTTAAGTCTATTGCACTGCCCCATATATACCCCCTTGCTTCTTCCCTGTCTGTCTGATCTTGAATTTTTAAATTGTTTTAATACATATTGCTGTTTTTAATGTTTTTTACTGTAAACTGCTGAGAGTCGTCTTTGAGTTTGACGGCGTACAAATTTGATAAATGTGGTTTCCTTGGAATATTAGTTTTCCACTTGTGAGTTTTCCTTACACTGTTCTAATTCGAGGTCAGACTCATAAAATAGCTGACAAATGGAGCACCTGCACAGAATTGTTCCACTATTCTATAGAAAATCCTTCAGAAGTTCCCCAGATAAATGACCTTGTGATGAAAATTAAACTTTGTTATTATTTATTCCCATGCATTTTTCCTTAAAAGTTTAACATTGTATCCAGTTTTGTCTCAATCCTGTTTTACTCTCTAAAAATATTAATGATAAGCACAAAATCTCTAAGAACCTGAATCGGGGTTGCACGCCTGTTTGAAACAAAATCCATTGATTCGGTCTGTACTGATTTTAAAATTGAAAAATGCCAAATATATTCTGTCTTAAAGTCTAGCAATACCCAATATGCTTGTGTTATGCTGTCCTTTAGAAAACAAGGAATTACGGCAAGGAGGTAGATCTCTTTCCATTAGGATTAATTTTGTATGAGATGCTTTTCCTGTTTTCAACTCAGAGTGAGAAGTATCAGGTAAATAATCAACATTTTTTCTTATATCTGCCTGCATGTATTTCTCAATAAATACAGGAAAAATCTGTTCAAGCTGCTTTTCAGACTAATGTATTTAATACAATGTTCGAAAAATAAATTAAAATAGTTAAGCAAAGAAATGTATACATGAACAAGCTGAGCAAATGGAGGAAAATTATCACATTCACAAACGCAATGCAGATATATGATTATTTTTGTAAGGAAAGCGATCACTTTCTCAACTTTTCTGTCATCTGCTGAATAAAGTCCATAGGGGTTTGTCTGCAGCAGTTATTGGTTACCATTTGACATATTATGGATTATTGGCTACCATTTGACATACTACAGAGTTCTCTGAGCTAGGTTTCGGGGTTATAAACATTTTGTTACGCACGTAGGCAAGAGTTGTACCTATCTCTCTTATCATCACACATTTCGGTTGGGAATATCCATAGATCACTATTAATATATATATATCAGTGAAGATTTTGGTTGTCTATGTTTGTGGATTGGAACTTGGCCTGTTTCATGTATATTTATACTTGTAAAATAATATTATATATTACTGTTTTACATGTTTTTGAATACAAACATAAATATCCATCCTTATGCTATCACACCCATAGCAGTCTTTCCACAAACACACATTTTAGTCTAATTTTAATTGGTTAGTACAGTGGTGCCTCACAAGATTAGATTAAACCGTTCTGGAAGAACGCTCTTAGCGCGAAATGCTTGTAAAGAGAAACGCAGTTTCCCATAGGAAACAATGGAAAGTCAGATAATC
>JANHZU010003772.1:14834-36991 GCA_032468055.1 Acrochordus granulatus
ATAATATAGTTGTAAGTGCTGAAATCCAGAAGCTTCAACATAAACTTATCTTAAACTGTGGTACTTAATTGTTTTTACTGCACCTGCAGATGTCCTTACAAAGAGTTAGATAGACCCTGAATACCATATTGATACGTTGGTGGGTTTATGGGCAGATAAAGCTTCTCATATTCATGCAAGTTTTGTATGGGTGTGAGTTTCTTTACAAACAAACAGATAAAGTTCAGCTGGTGCACCAGTTATAGTCCTACCTGGACTCAAAAATCATACTGGCAGTAGCTGACTCATATTTACCAGACATCTGGACTGTTGAAAAACTCTCTATGTAAGGCTGCCATTGAAAAATAGGCAAGCAAACAAACTCTCATTTTCTGCATTTGATGCAAAACACAAAACCCGATTGCTAGTAAGGGCTATTTGCTATTGCAGTACAATTCCTACATTATTTGGTTGCCTTTGCCCTAGTTGTTCCTACATTTTGAAGGCCCAGTTCAGAATCTTGGTTATTTCCTTTAAAGCTCTATATAGCTTCAGCACAACTGTACTGAAATGACCACATGACTGAATCCATGTCAAAATTCTGCTCTGGCAGGAAATGAAAAAATATAAATTAAGAAGCAGGCCTTCTCGGTACACTGCATACAGAGGTGGTACTGCCCTCCTTATCCTTAGCATTCAGTAAGAATCTAAAAGAATTTCTCTTTAAAGAGACATTTAACATTGACAACTCTTCAAGATAGACCAGTTTAGAAATGAGTCACCGTAAGAATAACTGGAAATCCACAAGAATGACTGGAAATAGGCTAGAGTAACAGCATCTTGCAGGTCTAAATGTATTTCCTACCCCTCCCTTTATCTTTGTGTGAATGAGGAAGGTGCTTGTCTGAGTTTTCAACCTGAAAAACTTTTGAAAAATTGAAAACTGAACTTTGTCAAGGAACTTTTTTGGCTGGGGCTCATGCCCCTCTTATTTGACTGTTGCTTTGCAGTGACTGTTCCTCCTGTTGTTCAAGGCTATTCTTACTTCTGTCTACATAGCCTGACAGCATTTTCCCTCACTCTTTTGTTTTATCCATGAAAGTTAGAGTAAAGCTATTTAAAGTTAAAATTTATTTCAAACATTTTCTTCTGTTCTAGACTGAAATCACGACTCCTACAAACCTTCTCAAAGGTGCTCTGTATAGTTTTTTCCAAATATCTAGCATGTAGCATGGGAATCTTTATGTTATTATGGTATTCTTATCATTTAATTTTTTTTATGAAGAGCCATTAAAATCTAAGGATCAAAAAAAAACCTGATAATCTAATCTATGCCGTTGTACAATGGAGGAATATATTACTGAGGCTCTTCCTGCAGATATTCCTCATATCAATCCTTGAGCTAGTTTACTTCCAAAATGTTCTATTCCCCTTTCTTTTGGCATTCGACAAAAATACCACCTATGCCACATAATTGTTTGTCTTCCTGCCTATCTTCTTGTACCCTTGGTATTTTTCCCATTGTCAGGAAACATACATATGCAATAATTTTAGTCAGCACAAATAAAATAGTACCTCTCTTAGCAAAGTTCCATTCATAGTACTTTTCTTGGCAGCAATGCAGAAAATAGGTAAGTCTATTTTGTATTATTCTTCCCCTTTCTTTCTAAAAAAATATAGATAGAAATTATATAAACCTTGATTGATATAATTTTCAATAATGAGTTTAGTTATATTTGCATTTTCTCTGTATTTGAGTCAAAACCATAGCTTTTAAAATTTATTTAAAGAGACAGATAGTAAAATAAAATTGTCAGGTTAGTAAATATATACTTAAAATATTGACAACCTTCCTTGAATGTTTTTTAAATGGAATATTATCTTAGTAAATTGTTTTAATTTAAACATTTAAATTATGTTTTTTTTTTCTTTTCCTGATTTAAATTCTTCATAGAGGCTGCAGTGTGCAGAGTATTCATATTTTTAAAGCAGTATTGGGAAAATTCATAGAAACTAGATGCTTAGATCAAATACAAAATAATACCTATTTCAGTTTATCTATGCTCTAACAGAGTTGTGACTATGCTTCCCTATTCTTATTCCATACAAGTGAGATGCACCGAGAGAAACATATATGCTACCTGTGTCATAGCATGATATAAATAGTTTCATGTTCAACAAATTGAAATGAAATTCCACATTAGATTTTAACTCTCTACAATCTCTCTTTGTTTAAATCACAAACTGCAGTCTTCAATGGGAAATTATTGGGAGTTGGGCTCTAATTTGTCATTTATTTTATAGACACTGAGTTGCAAAGAGAAAAATGCTGTCTTCACAGTTAACATGTATTCCCAATGGAAGCATTACAAATTAATGGTGTTTCACAACCATTCCAATGTAGATGTTCTATATGCAGGTATTCCAAGTGGAAAAGGCCTCTTGTTGATATATTTTATATGCAGATTTAAGTAATCTCTTCTGCATCAAAATCATTATGTTTACTGTAATGTCCCTTGATAAAATGTCTCTGCTTCCTCCAATCACCCCCTCCAATCCTCAAATTGTACTGCTGACAGCTACTCACTTGGTAAAAATATATGTTACTTCTAACAAAATGCTTCAGATAATTGTTTTTACAGCTTATTTGTATTTATGAAACAATCATAGTTTCATTCAGTAGTCAAATAGCACAAAATATAAGAATAGAAAGATTTTAAGGGTATATGTTCTCACTTCATTTTATGCCACCATAATCTTCCAGAGGTGATTAAATAGCAAAATAGGTAGATAATGAAATCAGCTTCCTATTGAGGAACATCAGTTATCAAGACACCTATATAGAGGTACATGAATAACCCTTTGAAAGCTTTTTCAAGCTTTCAGAAAGATCAGAGATATACAGCTCAAAAATAGCTCTGAAAGGACCTTTACAGATATGCTTCCAAAAAATTCCACACATACACACAATAGAAAGATCATGGCAATGAAAAAAGAAGAAACAAAAGACTGATATTTCTCTATGCATCTTTATATAGACTTTCATTTCTTTCTTGACGGTTATTACTTTTGCTCCCCTCCTGATGCACTGCCAAAGTCTGAAGCAAAATGCTATTTTCAGTATGTGTGAAATACAGTTTGTATTGTACCTGCAGGGATAGCTATTTTATTATACAATCGTTCCCCAGAGATTTCTGTTGTCATTCTTTGCAGCCATTTTGTTCTATACTCTTCTTTGCAATTATTCTTTATACACTTTTTAACTACACAGAGTTTCTGTTTCAGGTAGCTTCCTTGTTTGGTTGGATTTAGATCAAATCTTCTTTTTCTTCCACTAGAAGCAAGATAAAATAATCTTTTGTTGGTTTGTTTCAAAAGAATTATTTGGAATATCTGGAATTAAATTGAAAGAGGATAGTTCTTAGTCTCCAAGTGAGATTTTCAACAGGAGGAATAGGTGACTGGCATATAGAGGTATTACATGTAAGGTTATAGTAAGAATGTAATCCAGCACAAAAGTGATATTCATTATTGCATCTGGATAAAAAGTAGTATTCAGTGTTTGGTAAATATCTAATAAATGCTTAAATTATATACTTTAATTTCTCATTCTAGTAGATATTGTCTTCCAATAGATAAATTGGATATATCATTCTTTCTCTTTTCATTCCTATTCTGCAACAAAATGTAGCAATTAAATAACCCATTTTTATATCCATATATATTCAAGAAAAAAAATATAATAGGGTTTCATTTCCAAGTGAGATTAAGGCTGCAGACATAGACGTGCTTTAAATTAAAATTACCCTCACAAGACATATTATACCATGTCTGTTTTCCCCATTTCACTCAAATTCATTCAAAACACAGCATGACAAAAGTACTGCTCAAATTATTAAGACATCAAATCCCTAAGAAGTCTAAAAGAAAAGTAGAATTATAGGTCATACAGTAGGAAAATCTGGATATTTTCTTATGAAAAAGATTGGCCTAGATAGTTAGATTTTTTTGCCTTTGTCATTATTAATCCTCTCTTCCCTCTTCCCTACAAAAAAGAAATGGCACTTTGCATAATTGTCTCCAATATTCTCCACTGTATTTTGTGGCTGCCATTCATTCACAAAAGAGAAAGTCAGAATGGCATTATACCTGAGACATTATGAAGATCACAACTTGCAGAGATGGTGAGAGACAGGGAGGGAGGAAGAGAGAAAGAAAGAGTGTGTAGTGGTTAAAGCTTTGGACAAGGAATAGGGAATTTCAGGTTCTAATCCCTCCTTAGACATGGAAGTGGACTGGGTGATGGGGAGCCCAGTCACAATTCTCTCAGACCTAAAATAGGAAGTCACAAATACCCTATTTATTAACTCACACTAGATCAGCCTTAATAGATTATGGTCCAAGGCCTTCAGTTCAAAGAATGCTTAAAACAAAGGGGAAACATATTTCAACCATTAGATAAGGATGATTTGAAATTACATGAAAAAATCAAAGCTAAAAATTAAATAGATGTGGACAGACCAAGAGATGTTTTAGGTAGCTGGAAGGACTATTCTGATAAACTGATGAATGTAGAAATGAGAGAGAGAGGAGGTTAGATGAAGCAGACATAGTGAACTGGGATGTACAGGCAATTAGTAAAGATGAGGTGAGGTAGGCTATGAAGAAGATTGAAAATGGAAAGCCAGTTGGCCCAGATAATATATCAGTAGAGGCATGGAACTGTTTAGCAGAGATGGCAGTGGAGCTGCTAACCAGATTGTTTAACAAGATTCTGGTGTTAGAAACAACCCTGCTTCCAACTTAAAATAAAACTAGAGAGCTTGGCATGAAGACAGAAAAAAATATTTAACATTTTTGCAAAGACAGGGGAACCAAGTACTTGCAGGTACAGTGGACACACTTAAGCAGAAAATCATTACACAATTATACCCTACTCCCAGCCAGATGTGCTCGCCTCCTTTTCCCCATTGGATAGGTACTCCAGAGTGTACAGCCTATCAGATCCACCTAGGAAGTCCCGCCTTAGTTTATATCTCCCCTTAGTCTAATTTTATCTCCCCACACCCTTATTTGCAATTTTCCTTTTTTGGCTATGCCCACATGTTGCCTTGAGGCTTCTTTCTATTCATTTCTTCCTGTTAGCCTGCTGAGAATGAAGCCACCTTTGGTTTCTGTTAATTAATCTTAACAGAGCCTTCAACAAGTCATTAGGCTGGGTCAACCTTTAAGAAGTTGTTTGGGAAAAGGATGTGCATTCAGCAAACTATTTAGGAGGAGGATGTGTACCTCTCAGTTGATCCCATCAAGGTTATAAACTGCTTCTTTTAGGAAAACAGATCTATGAAGAAAAACATGTTCTTTATTTCCCCACACTGGAAAGTGAGAAAATGCCTGAGGAGTGGAGAAGAAGTGTACTTGTCTTGATTTTTAAGAAAAAGGGGGATGCACAGAGCTACAGCAACTATAGAGGCATAAAGTTGATGAACCACACCATGAAGCTGTGGGAAAGAGTAGCTGAAGCTAGGCTGAGAGGAGAGGTGATGATAAGCGAACAGCAATATGCTTTTATGACAAGACAGAGTACTACCAATGCAATGTTTGCTCTAAGAGTGCTGCAGGAGAAGTACAAGAAGGCCAGAAGGAACTGCACTGTGTGTTTGTGGATTTGGAGAAAGCATATGATAGAGTACCAAGAGAGGACTGTGGTATTATATGAGAAAGTCTGGAGTAGTGGAAAAGTATGTGAAGTTGGTACAGGATATGTATGAAAACAGTGTGACAGCAGTGAGGTGTGTCAGACTTGTTTAAAGTTAAGATGGGTCTGCATTAAGGATCCTCAGCCCCTTCCTGTTTGCAGTGGTGATGGAAAGGTTGGTGGATGAGGTCAGACAGGAGTCTCCATGGAATACGATGTTTGCAGATGACATTGTGATTTGCAGTGAAAGTAGGGAGATGAATCTGTAGAAATGGAGGTATGCACTAGGAGAGAAGGGGAATGAAAGGCAGTAGGAGCAAAACAGAGCACATGTACATAAATGAGAGAGAGGATGGTGGAAGAATGCAGTTGCAAGGGGTAGAGGTGGATGCCTTTCCTTAGGGTCTACTGTCCAAAGTAACAGGAAATGTGACAAAGAAGTGAAGAAGAGAGTGCAGGCAGGATGGAGTGGACGGAAAAGAGTGTCAGTAGCGATCTGTGATAGAAGGTATCTGCAAGAGTGAAAGGGAAGATCTACAAGATGGTGGTGAGACCAGCAATGGTGTATGGCCTGGAGACAGAGGCCCTGCCAAAAACACAAGAGGCAGAGCTAGAAGTGGCAGAGTTGAAGAAGATGCGATTCTCATTGAATGTGACAAAGTTGGATGAGATTAGAAATGAGTATATTAGAGGGACAGCACAGGTAGGAAGGTTTGGTGATAAAGTGAGAGAAGCGAGACTTTGGTGGTTTGGGCATGTGTTTGGAAGGATGAAAAGTATGTTGGGAAGAGATTGTTGAGGATGAAGCTATTGGGCAGAAGGAGAAGAGGAAGGCCTAGAAGGAGATACATGGATGGTGTGAGAGGGGACATGCAGGAGGTCAGTGTGATTGAGGAGGAGGATGAAGACCGAGGAAGATGGAAACAGAAGATTTGCCATGGCAACCCCTGACGGGAGCAGCCAAAAGAAGAAGAATATTATTAAGGACAATGTAAGGATAAACAGATATCAGAAATGGAATTTGGATTGGACAAATATGCATACAGAAAGAAAGAAATGAACAAAATGAAACTCAATAGACAAGAAAATTTGAACAAGTTGAAGATGCACAATAAAAAAATGGAAATCTCATAAACAAAATCTTTGCCTATAGATGAAAACCAGAAAAGTCTCGGACTACTCAAATGAGATAACATCTTGCATGGCAAAGTAACTGAAAAGCCTGTTCAGAATATTTAAAGTGAGTGTGTTTAGAAATATTTAGAAAAATTCTAAATTCATAATTAAATGGTAGAAAGCAAAAAAGTGATAGGTGATAGGAATAAAGTATATCATTTGTGTGAAAATCTGAGTCCAGCTTGAATTTACATTAAAAGCTTCTGAAACTGATGGTGTACATCATCCTTAGCATCCATGTAGCGATGTCCATCAACTTCACTTAGAACAAAAATAGAAAACACAACCCTTTGCTGGGCACATATTATATCTTAAGGTGTTACTGAATGGTAAATAGGTTATTTTTTATGTATTATTTTTGTTTGCTTTTTGTACTATATTATTCTTCAACAAAATAATAATAATATACCTCTTGTCAGGGGAGGTGCTTGTGATACTCTGATGCAATTGATAATTATGCTGGTGGTAGTGTATTCTGCTAGAAGGATCACCCTGTCAGACAGGTCTTAGCAAAAGAGCCAGACTAAATGTATCCAGCAGCCCATTTAATATAGTCAGAAAATAGGAAAAAATAATGCCATACCAGATCGGTTATTACCCAAGTCAATAAGAAACCAGACATTCAGGTATTCCTGGGCATCTGTCAACAAGTAGGCTGCTGGACTCATGAGCCACAGCTGGGAAACCAGAGCCTATCCCCTTGGAAGAACAACAATCACAAACAAGATAAAAATATACTGTATTTTTAAATGATACCATTATGGACTGTTATTATGAAAAAGAATCAACTGAGCAGGCTATTTAAAATGAATATTTGAAATAATGAACAGGAATAGAATTAAAATGCAGGGCTAAACTTTCAGGAACTATAAGGATGATGCCTACAAGTATCTGAGCAGTTTACAATTGGATAACTTTAATCGTAGACAAATTAAGGATGTGATTAGTAAATAATAGTAATATCCAAACAGTGAGAAAATTGCTAAGAACAAAATTGAATGGTGGAAACACCATAAAAGCCATCAAAACCTTGGCCTTATCTGTGTTATGATACACTGATAAAAGCTTGAACTGAATACACACTGAACTGGATAGTTTGGAACAAAAAAATGAGCAATCTAGTGACTATTTGTTATGCATCTCATCTCTATAAGGATACTGATAGGTAGATTATACCTGCCTCACAAAAGTCGAGGCATAGGTTTACTTCAAGTCAAACAAATTATGCAAGAAATCTTGATGCAACTTAAAATTGGAACTTACTGAAAGTGCAGAAAATGAAACATGAATATTGATAAGGTGTAATAAAAAAAAGAACAGAATGCTGGCAAGAAAAACCATTACATGGTCATTTTCTACTAAAGATCAGGGGGAAGTGGATAAAGTTGAAACCTACCAGAGGCTTACAACTGGACCATTAAAAAAAAAAAACTGAAGGCTTGATTTTGGCTGCTCAGGGGCAAATTATTTAAATAAATGTGATCAAAGATTATACAAAGAAGCAGAAGAAATAGTAGATCATGTTTGTATAAGAAGCTCACGCAGATTGATTATAAACAAGATGACCTAGTCACCAAAATTATTAATTGGAATAGCTGTAAACATTTTCAAGGGCCAGTAATGAAAAATTGGAAGGAAATAGGATTGAAAAAGACTAAAATATTGTGGGATTTCTGAAGACAAACTGATCAAGTCTTGGCCCCTAATACACCAAATTAAACTGTGGTTGAAAGAAGAAATTGTATTTAATTGATGTAGCAATACCAGGAGATAGAATAGATGACAAAGAATTGGAGAAGAATGCAAACTATCAAGGTCTAAAAACCTGAATTGAAAGATTATGGCATAAACCAGCCAGCATGGTCCCAGTGATTATTGGCACACTGGGACTCATACCAGAAAATCTGACAGGTCTGCAGCTTTCCTGTCCCAGGCCAAGCACACACAAATACACAGAGTTTTTTTTCCCTTTACTAAATTAGGCTTGCATTATACAATATAATGCTTTCACTATAGAGAAAAATATCCCCCCACCCAATTTCAGCAGGTTTGGCTTACAAGGATTTCAAATCCGTGGCATGCAGGAGAGTAGTCATGTGGAGACTGAGGGTCTGAACTTGTATGCAATTTGTCTGTCAGTCTAGGTTCAAACTCAGGGTTGTGAGATTCACAAGTCAAGGCACACAGAGAGGGAACAATTATTGGAATAAATTCATCCTATTGATCTTATATTTTGCCATGAATATGATGGAAATTTTCAAAAGGGCATTTATGCCAATCAATATTTTTTTTCTCTTTTTCTTTTTTCTTTTAATTGCCATACACCAGATATTCTTCAGATGTAGATGCTGGCCATATTAGTGTAAAAACAACAGAAGCTGAATCTACATCTCTTGAACATATTTCTATGACAATTAAAGACACATGGCATTCTCAAGAATACAGTAAATAATGCCACTGATATTAACCTAAGTTTCATTAATTAGAAATATTTTTTCCATAGTTGTTGTCATGTTATTTGCAATGATTTATTTTAATGGCTGAACCAGGGCATCATTGTTTCTACCAATAGCTGCTGGCTGAGGTGAAGATTCCCCTCACAGTTTTTTCTTTAGGGGGGCGTAGTCCCTTTAATCCAGTTTTTTTTACTCCTGGCAACTGCCTGGCTGTATTCTTGGGAAAAATTTTTGAAAGAGTGTGGTAGGCCCAAGGTCACCCATCTGCCTTTGTGCCCCAGATGGGACTAGAATTTACATTCACTCAGTTTCTATCATTTACTACTATACCAAACTAGCTATCTAGCTGGGGGGTTTTTTTTGGGGGGGGAGGAGGAAGAATTCCCTCCAAACGCCTAAATAGTCTGAGTTTATCATTAAAATCTATGGCTTTATCTAACTGGAAACTCGATATGCAACCAAATTCATATTTTGAAGTCCTATTGTGTTTAGTCTGTAGTAAATTTACTTGTAGATTGAAAATCAATGAAAAAGCTGATCTAAATTACAGTCTTAATTTTTCTGTCTGCTATTCCTGAGGATTTTTTTTTTAAGAAAAGAAAATAAGCTTGCGGCTGTGCAACTGAAAATTAGGACAGCCGTTTTAGAAGATATACACAGACAAAGAACTCTAGACAGAAGCTGAAAAGGAATAATAGCCACAAGAGGCATGGCTATTTCGTGAAAATAGAAAAGGCTGAGTTCCTAAAAGACTCCAGTGGGATTCGGTCAGTAATAGCAAGTGGGATGTTCCTCTTCAGGTGAATCTCAGTTTGGTGATGATATCTGTAAATTTCAAGTATTCTGTGCTCATAAAGCAGTTCCTCTCCTGAGGAAATGGGATTTATTGCTGTAGTGAACTGTTAAAACAAGAGGAAGAGAAATTATGCTTATTATCTGCTTTTTCTCTTGGTGTTAGGCATGTTTTATCAGTAAATAGAAATTGGAAGGTCACTTACAGATGACAACCAGTCTGTTAGAGTGATTGATGTCTCTAGGCAGACCTGGTTTGAATCACCACTTTTGTCAATCACATAGTTTCAGTGTGACATATTTCACAAGATTTTATGAATCTAAAAGGAAATGGGAGAAGATCGATCACATATTAGACTTCTCAGAGGAAAGTTAATAAGCATAAATGAGTAAGTAATTAAGTTAAAATTACTGTGGTATTTTCTCTATCTCTTTTTTCATATGCACATTAGTATTTTATAACTGTACATCTGTATATGAATACTTTTGGTTCTGTGGGACAATGTAAAAAATAAACTCTCTTATCAAATATCCTAATATCAGTATTTTTTATTTCTGAAAAAAAAAGTTCCCTGCTGAACACCTGCATGTGGCAGTCTACTATTACTGTATATCTACACAAAAAAGTTAGTTTCATCAAAGTCATTACATTTCCAGTTGATGATTGTGTGTACACTCTAAAAGACTGTACACTGCTAAAAAATAAATCAACTGCTATTTGAAAATATTTGATTAGGGAGGATTACCTCACTTCCCCACTTTCTCAAAATAACTTTCTGTAATTATACATTATCATTGGGATCCAACTAGTACATATTAATGCTTCACCAAATATGTTTCTGAAAATTAAAAAAAGTAAACATACATTCGTCTTGGACTCAGGCACTCTGACATTTTTGTTTTCTTCTGAATCCATATGAACCATGTATTTATTTGTTTCTTGGTTTTAAAATGTAAGTTGTCCAGACTCAGGAAGTCAGGTTTCTAAATTGTATAAACAAACAAACAAACATACACCTTAGGATCCACATATTCCACTTAAGAAATAAAATAAAATATATGTTTAAGTAGGCACAAGAAACTTACCCAGGTTTCACTCAATGAAGAATAGGGATCCCAACCCTCACTAAAAATTGTATCAAAGCTATAAGAAGGGAAGGATTGTACTGAATCTTCATTTCCTTGAAGATCAAATTGATTTCACACCACTGACAATTGTTTATCCTTAATTATTTGTCTATTTTGAGAACTGGAACTGCTGCATTTTATAAGGAAAGATAAGCTGACTGATTAATTCTGTTTCAGTTTTTTCAGTGTTTCATATTATCTTTTCGTGTAATTTTGTTTTGATTTGTAAAACATTTTGTAAAGTATATTTTGGGCAGCTATGCAATTCATGCAAAATGCATAACTTGTGTTAGATAACCCATTCTTTAAGTAACTAACCAAAAATATGTAGATGAAGATGTCTCAGTCATCCATGTAGAGTTGTCTGAAGGTTAAGACATGGCAACCTGACTTTTTTTCTTGCTGTCTTGGAAGCACTTCACTGCTCAACCAAGCAGCTTCTTAAGTCAAATAAAAAGTTGGTCAGGGAACCCCATATATGTTTTCCAGGGTGGATTCATCACTCACCTAACCTGAATAGACTTGTTAGGTGGACAATAAGAAAAGTGAGAAGGCAGAGAGTCATTAGGATGTAAATGTCTGTCTCTTCCTTACTTGCTGTCTTTTCACATCTTCATCAATGACTCTGCCATGCATTTTGAGGAAGAAATCCTGAAGCTGATACAGGAATATATCAATAATATATAATAATAATAATAAATAGACAATAAGAAATAAACAGACATACATTTACATTCTAATAACTTTCTGCCTACTCACATCTTCTAGCATTCATTCACCTAACAAGCCTATTCAGGGTAGGTGAGAAATGAATCTACCCTGGAAGACATATATGAGGCTCCCTAATCAACATTTTCTTAGATTGAAGAAGCTGCTTGGATTATTTTTTAGACAACAAGAAAAGAAGTCCAACTGTCATTACTTAAACTCTACATAACCAAAGATGTGGTTTTGAAGGTAAAGGTAAAGAAGACCCTGCCAGTCATGACCGACTCTAGGGTGCGGTGCTCATCCCTGTTTCCAAGCTGAAGAGCCAGTGTTTGTCCTGGGACGGCTCTGTGATCATGTGGTCAGCATGACTGGACGCCTAAGGCACACCGACACTGTTACCTTCCCGCCGGAAGGGGCGGTACCAATCTATCTACTTGCGCTCACACACTTTTGAACTGCTAGGTGAGCGGGAGCTGGGGCGGAACAGCAGGAGCTCGCCCTGCTGCATGGCAATGCTGGGTCCTGATCCCGGGCCGCCGACCTTCCAGCCGACAAGCCGAGCTCTGAACCACTCCCTTTTGCACCACCATGCCCCTTTTGCGCCACCGCACCCCTTTTGCACCACCACACCCCCTTTGAACCACAAGGTAAAAAAAGAGTTAAAACTGAAGCACTGTACAGATCAGGCAATCACAACCTTTCCACCCATCTCAGTTTTGTTTAAGTAGTCTTCTGTCTGTGAGCGAGCAGAGGACTAAGCTAGCACCAGATTTTGACATCCTCATCACCAATCCAAATTCCTAATTCTAATTTACAGCTGGAAGATGATATCATCTGTTCTCAAGCAAGAAAGGCTTCTCTCCCATACCTTGACAAAGTTACAAGTTGTCAGTATTATATGCTGTGATTCGTGATGGTTTTGGCAGATTGCTAGACTCCCAGATTTGTCTATCAATCAGACTCAAATCCATTCCCTGTTACCCCCCCACACACAGACACATACCTCTAGGATTCAACTGCCAGAATGAGAGAATTGAAAAGCCAATTCTAGCTTGAAGACTTGATCAGACTGTTCAAGTGACAGTCAAAATATCACTTTGAGATATTGCAACCAATTCTCTCTCTGTCTGGTGTGTTTTGGTGCAAATTATCTCATCTCTCAGTTGCTAAAGTCCTGATTTAGCACTATTGCAGACTAGTTTTTTTGGGACTGCTTTTTACACATGGATTTAGAATATTAATTCTGAATTATAAAGCAGCTCAAACAACCACGAGCAGGCATAGGTGAGGACAGTTGTACAAATCAGTCCTCATCATAAAATCTTGTCTATTGACAGGCTGAACAGAGAACAAAATAGCCACAAAAATCACATCAGTGTATATATTCAGAAACATATTCAGTCCATCAGCTCACACTTCCAAGTTAAAATGCATCTGCCTGATAGCATTCATGATATTGAGCTAATTTTCAAACTGTGATCAAGGAAATTTACTTATCATTGAGGGTCCTTAAAGATCTTGACTGAAAATTTCAATACTAGTGTTACATGAAAGAGAGAGAAAGAGAGAAGAATAGAAAAAGGAAAATAATGAATAATTTCTCAACAACTAGCTTTTTTAGTGCAATAGCAAGATGCTGAAACAAAAGCAAAAAACATCCAAGTCCATATATTTTCTTGTGACATATTTGGACTTGGGATATCCAACATGAACTCTTTTCTCTTGAAGTTATTCCTTTGAAATAATGTTCAGATGGATAGTTTAAACACTTCCAGAAATACATTAAAAAGTCTATTTTTCTTACATTGTTTCTTTCTTAATTTCAATTCTTGGAATCTGGCAGCAGAAGAAATGAGTAACAAGTGGTGAACAATTATTGGGTGAATAATGTTCTCAGTATATTTTGGATGGATGTTGCAATGAGGTGCTGACTTACATAGCTCAGATTTTTCTTCAGAAGAATACAATTGTTCAAAGCTACCAAACTGGTACAGGGAAAAATCCAGTTAACTAACAAATTAGCCAATTGTTCAGGTTTTAGAGGCCTGCCTGATAGTTGTTGTGGCAATCCTGATAGTTTGTAGATGAAATTCTAGATGTGAAGCAGGAGAAGAATTCCAATCCTTTTCTAGTTTCAGTTCATTGCTTGTTATCTTATTAGTTTGATAATATTCAGTTCATTGCTTGCTATCTTATTATTTGAATTCATTACGTGTATAAGAGCCCTTGTAACAATGTGTGTGTTTATGTGTATTGCTTCCACATCATTCCATATATATTCCTTCTTAATTAACAAGCTGACATAAATAATTGTCAATCCAACAATCACTTGTTACTCCTTGACTATTTTTAAGCCATATGTAAGTATCTTCAGTTTCATCATGTCCAATTAAATCTATTGCAATCAGCTTATTACTAGGCTGTAGACATTTCCAAATTCAGCCTCCAAAAAATCAAAGCATATTTTTCTAGCTTTGTATTTATTACATGATTGGAACTGAGAATGGATTTGAATAGTTCTTGGTAGGTATTGTGTACATGGTAAAGTTTTCATAAGCAATCTTCTTTTGAAAGACTGGGATAGGATTCATTCTACTGAACATGTTTTTTTTAAGTTTTCCAAGTTTCTACTTAGTTTTTGCAATCAACTACCTCTGAATAGCAAGTAGTTGAGGTGACTAAGTCAAGATTCTCCAGTACTCTTCTGAGATCTACTGTTAATAGATGAGTGGATCAGTTTAAATCTAATCCATATATTACCTTTGTCTATGTTCTATCTTTCTCTTTTTACATTGAAATACATAGTTGGGAAAGTATTGTTTTCCTATGAAACATGTTATGAGAGGCATGTCATCCAAAAAATTGTAAATACATTGTGATGTTTTCAGATAAATAGTTATGCTACAACATACAAGTGCAAATTCTGTGGCATTGCTGTATTCTAAAAATTGGTTGTTTTGAGAGGTATTTATATGGAAATGATGAAAATTGTATTCCTGTAACATCTCCGGCCTGTGGTTAGTTTTAGAATTAGGATATATAACTATGCTGATATAATTGAACAAGATTGAGGTCAGAAGTTCAGAGTCTTTCCAATGGAAAAGCTAAACTAAACACTATGTAATATTAGTCACCACTAGTAATGGAAGAATTTTGTTTCCAAGGTCTCACAATATGTTATATTGCTGTTCTTCTAAGGTCAATGAGCTATATATAACATACTTGCTATAATTCAATAATATTTTTGCTGATATTCCTCTCCTGTCTGTTTCTCTTCAGTTCACCACTGGCTATAAGTGTCTAGATGTTTATAAATTAAAGGACAGTCATACATAACTTTGGAGGACAGTTAATCTATATAGTGTTTCACAACATAGATATAAGCCAGAGATGCATAATCAAAATTTCAGAAAAACATGTGCCCCCTGATAGCATTAATTACATATCCCAGAGATATCCAAAAGTTGTTACTAGATTGCATACTTTTTTAATGTGAAGAAAGGAGGAGGATTTTTTTTTAATCAAAGTTAATATTTAATGGCTCCATCTGTTATTTTGGTATCTGGCCCTTAGTCCAACTAAAGTTATGTATTTTTGAAATAAACAGTTTGTTAATGTCACTATATATACTCTATATTTTCTCTCTCTGTGTGTGTGACTGAGTCTCTCTGTGTGAACACACATACAGGAAGCTGAGGGGGGAAGAAATAGATTTGATGAAGGAATATATAATATAAATAATGTAATCCAACTGATATTTAAAGTCAATTTAGATAAAATGCATAAATGTTTTCTAGGAGATTCTGAATGAAAAACTGCAAGAATAAAAAAATGGGAAAAGTCAACCTGTGTCATTCTGTTTACTTGGCTATAATCTATACAGCCAAATAGTTTTCCCACTTTTCCTGGAAGAATTAATTTCCTCATCTAAAACTCTTATCAAGATAAATATTTAAACCTGGATCCTTAGTCACAGAATGAACCATTATTGAAAATCAGAAAGACATATCAAGCTGCCTGTATATGTTCAGCATATTAACATTGCACTATTTATTCAATGTCAGCTAGCAAAGAGGATATTTTCCACATGAAAGAAAAGAGTTAGATTAATATAGAAACCTCATGTCTCTCTGAGCCCAATCCTCATATGGGTAGGAGGAAAAACTAAAGGTTATATATAAAATATAAGTAATATGAGTTATATTTTCTCTTCCTGAAGAAATAGTGGGATAAAAACCTGACAAATTAGTAAAATATTTTGACATATGTGAATTACTAAAAACATCTTTTTAAGCAGAAGACACACAGACACAATTTTTTTTAAAAAGTAACATGAGCTTGAGCAATGAAAATGAATCATTTTTCAATGAAAAGCCCAAGTAATGACTTATCCTGTTGTTCCTATTTGTCATTGCTTCTGAGTCCTAAGATACATAACGGCAAATTTAACACTCAAACATCAAACAGGCAGCTCAGCCTTAGATAGGTATCCCAAAAGCCATATGGATCCCATATGTTCAGAGGTGACTCCCCTCTGAATACTGGCTGTCCTGGACCACTACATATTGGTCCAGGACAGCCAGTATGAGAAAGGAGTTAACAGCCTTGATAAAGAACTGGATTACACCTTTTGTCAGGAACACACTGACTTGCATTTCTGCAGTCACTGGAAGCAACTCTTCAGGCCATTACCAACTGTTATTCTAGACATTAGAAATGCTAATGGAAAATACGATTACCATATGAGTTTATTTCTACCTGATAAGCATTGTTGGGCTTTAGTAGCTTTGTTATATATTCATCATATTTTTTTTTCAAGGTTGTCGGATTTATTTGCTTGTTTGTTTAACTCAGGTTTCTTGGACAATTTGAAATTAGCAGGAAAATAATGGATTAAATTGCATTAATCATGCTAGCACAATGGAAATCAGTATGCCTTGAGCATTAGAGTTAAAATTAATAGAAAGTAATTTGTAAGGTATTTTGAAAAACCTCTATAATAACTGAGTAGATGTTAAATAGGGCAAAACATTCCTCATATAATGTCAGAAAAAGAGGACGGGGATGCTACATCTTAGCATATTTTTGGTCCATTTGCTAATAAGTGGATATTTTTTTAAGTAAGCAATTACATTAAGCATTCAAACTTGTCTGTTGTAGTTAGATACTTTTTTTTAAAAAACTCTTATTAAATAAGATTAAATGTTTGAAGGTAAAATTAAGCTTTTTTGTAAGTGTGAAACACCATTGTATACTTCTTAATTTTTTTTATATATATTTCTGAAAAATGTCATCAACATGATCAACAAATTAATTTTCTCTTATCCCCTAGACTATTATTTCTTCATTTTAAATACAATTATTTTTCATACTATTACACATTCTTATGCTAAGATACATTTTCCATACCCAATTAATTGATTTAACAATAAGGGTTAAAGAATAGAGGTATACTTTTGCAGAAATGAAGGAAGTTGTAGGAAATCAAGATTAGTTAAATCTTATAAGCATGTTTTCACACTGATATACAAATGCAAGAGGATCTTGGTACTGATACCAAAACTGAGTAGTCTCAGAGTACTTCAATTAACTGGTTTTATTTTTTTTGCTCCACTAGTTATTTATTGCTAAGGTGGTAGATTGACATATTTTCTGAACTTTGAAAGTTATGATCCAACTGAAATGTGTTTATTGTATGTGCAGTCACAGGCCATTAGCTGATTTGCATGGAGCTCAATAGTTCATACAGAGTATTCATTTTAAGTGAGAAAATTCCCTTTTGAAATAAATTACCATGGCCTTCAGATAGTTGGTTTACTGATTTTAAAGACTGAAGCAACAATATGATTTAAAAAAAAACAAAAAACAAAACCTACTTTTATGAAAATGTAGGAGACTTTTATCTTGAGTATTTTTATAAATCCACATTTGAGTATAAAGATAAAAAAATAATCAAGAAACGAGAAAACATAAATTTGGGTTTGATTACATATGCAGAACCAACCCTATGCTATGCAAATAAATTATATATTCTAAGGTGAATAAGGGATTTTTACTTATCAGAAACATAATTTGTACCTTTTCTTGAAAAGCATACTTGAAGTTCTAGTTTTAATCAAAAGACCTCTATCATTGGTAAGTGTGCTACTCTGATAGTCATGCAAGAAAGAAAACAAAAATGTACAATACATGCTCTGAAGAAGAAAGACAATTGAATGGGGTGTTCAGTAGACTTCTCTTTGTTTCAGGCACTTGGACCAGCAGCAATATTCTATTTATAGCAACTAGTGTAGCAAGATCAAAAGCAATGAGCCACTCAGGCTCTTGATTAAGCAACATAGGACTGGCCAAAGAGAAATCAAATATAGACAAGTAGAAACTCTTAATCAAATTTATTTATTTATTTAATAAATTTAGATGCCACAGAATTCAAAGTGATTCTTGGCGGCTTACCATAAAATATATAATAAAAAACAAATTAAAATAGTTAAAAACCTTTAAATAAATCAATCAGACCAAGCAGGAAGATAAAAAATATATACAGGGGGAGGTGCATATTAAACCACCAATCACCTCCAAGATGATGTGTCCCCATCAGAGCCCCATGCAGCTAGAAGAGCCAGATCTTAAGGCTCTTCCAGAAGGTTGTAAGGGTAGGTGCAGACCTCACCTCTGGGGGCAAGAAATTCCACAGGGCAGGAGCCACAGCCAAAAAGGTTCTTCTTCTTGATCCCATAAGCCAACATTCCTTGGCTGATGGGATTTGAAGGGGGTCCATTCCTCTGGATCTGGTGGGGTGGGACATCTCCATTGGGGTGAGATGGTCACATGCCATGAAGGGCTTTAAAGGTCAAAACAACACTTTGAATTGTACCTGAAAGCAAACTGGCAACCAATGCAGCTCATGGAACAAAGGTGTTACATGGGCTATTCTACTGGTGTCTATAATCATCCATGCAGCTGCATTCTCTACCAGCTGCAATCTCTGGATGCTCTTCAAGGGTAGCCCTAGGTAAAGTGCATTGCAGTAATCCAGCAACAAGATGGCAAGGGCATGAATGAAGGAAGGAAGTTCTGGTCTAAGAAGGGGTGTAATTGGTACATCACACATAGTCATTCAAAGGCTCTCCTAGCCATGACTGCCACCTGCTTTTTGAGCAGGAATCACAAGTCCAGGAGAACCCCCAGGTATGCACAGGTCTGTCTGGGGTAATGCCACCCCATCTAAAGTTAAAGTTGTTAAAGTCACAGAACCAGGTCCCCCAGTCACCCAAAGCCATTCAGTCTTGCCAGGGTTCAACCAAAGCCTGTTGTTTCCCATCCAGACCCATTCCAGATACCTAGTCAGGGCCAAGACAGCATCGCTTGGATCACTAGGGATGGAGATGTAAATCTGAGTATCATCAGTATACTGATGGTACCTCATCCCATGGTGACAGATTATCTCACCCAGTGGTTTCATGTAAAAGTTAAAAAAGAGAGGAGAAAGTACAAAGCCTTGAGGCACACCACAAAGTAGCGGCCATGGACTGGACTTCTTTCTCCCTATTAACATTGATTGGGACCAGCCTTAAAGGAAGGAGCTGAACCAGCACAAAACTGCACTACCCAGCCCCAACCCCCACAGCTAACCCAAAAGGATACCATGGTCGACAGTACTGAAAGCTGCTGAAAGGACAAAGAGAGCTAGGATGGATGAACTACCGCCAACCTGCTTTCACCAGAGATAATCCACAAGACCCAGACTGAAGAGGGTCCAGAAAATCCACTTCCTCTAAGAACCTCTGAAGCTTCCAAGAGACCACTTTCTCAACCATCTTCTCTAAGAAGGGCAAATGGGAGACTGGACTGGATAATTGTCTAGACAAGTGGAGTCCAATGACGTTTTTTTAATAGGGGATGAACCAGGGCCTCCTTAAAAGGACCCAGAAATGTCTCCTCTCACAGTGAAACATAAATCACTGCATGGACCCACCTGTTAGTCACCATCCTGGCAGCTTTCACCAACCAGGAGGGACAAGGATCTAATTGATAAGTGGGTGAAGCATCGAGAATTCTGTCCACTTCAATAGGATTGAATTGTTCCCAGATAACTGGCAAGACTCCTCCCTAGGCATCTCAAGTGGATCTGCCTCCTGCATGGCTTCCAACTGGGATTGAATCTGAGCAACTTTATTTGCCAAGTGATCAGCAAACTCCTCTGCACAGCCCTGCAAAAGATCCCCACCAAGAAGGGACAGGGTGATCTTAAACAGGGCCAAAGGATGACACCCTTATTGCCACAAGGTAGGCCTTAACAGCAGCTCTAACTCATGTTCAGTCAGATTCTTCCTCAGATTTCCGCCACCAGTGCTCCAGGTGCCTCTTTACCCTTTTCAGCACCTGCAACTCTTCCATGAACCACAGAGAGTGTCAAATGTGATAAGATGCTAAATGTTTGGAATTTTGGGAACAGTGCAGAACTAAGCTGAGCAAATACTTGCTAAAGTCTTATGACAATATAACATAACTGTGATAATTGTTGACAAAAGGAATCAGTCTGGCATGGATGACACAACGTAGATCACCACCATATGGGATGTTCAGGAGAAGAATGAACTGATCTTTGATTGTAATAAGTTGAAATTGAGAAGAATGTCAATGTTTGTTCCTTCTTTAACATGGAACACCCAGTTCTTAATCTTCAGGTAGCTAGGGCAATATTTATTTAATTTATTTATTTATTAATGAAACAGATAAACTCCTTCAATCTTAACATACTGTAAGGAACAATAGGGTTTACACAATTCTGTAATAATATATTATTCTAGAGAATATTATAGTTAAAAAGCTAGAGAAAGATGAACATGGAAATTTCATTCTACTATAGTGGTAAGGAATGGGCATTTTTTTACATTAAAGAAAGTAAATGGCATCGGCTATTTTCTGTATCAATAGTTTTTAGAGGATCTTCCTAGCAAGAATAGAAGTTTATTATGAACATCACAATCCTGACCTGGGGACTAAATCAGATCAGACAACCTCTGGAGCCTCAGACCTGGCCCTCAAAGTGATTTTGACAGTTTTTGCACATCTCTGTAAGGAACATTTGCACCAGTGAAAACTGATGGTATCTCTCATCATTCACTGTTGTTGGAGTAATATAAAATCTGTGAGATGGAAATGTCTGAGACAATTTATACATGGTTAGGATAACCAGGGATCAGACTTCCTGGTGGCTTCACATCAATTGGCTCTAATTTGGAGAGTATCCAGAGACTACATGTCTCCTGTCAGACCCAAATCTATTATCTGAGTTTCTGACAGTGATTTGACACATAAATATTTATGGATGGGAAAGGAGTAGACCATTAGCATTGATTCTCATGTTTTCCAGTACTTCAGACTATAAAGTA
This sequence comes from Acrochordus granulatus, assembly GCA_032468055.1. Classification (NCBI taxonomy): domain Eukaryota; kingdom Metazoa; phylum Chordata; class Lepidosauria; order Squamata; family Acrochordidae; genus Acrochordus; species Acrochordus granulatus. Next base: position 36,170 of record JANHZU010003772.1, read on the forward strand.
TTAGTTATTGTCCCTTAGTGATACTCAGTATGTACACATACACTTAAGCAGTCTAAACAACAACTTTTAAGGGACCTCCTGTTTAAAATTCAGATTGTGATTTTAAAATGTTGAGATGTATAAGCTACCCCGAGAAAAATGTATGTTTAAAAATGTGGCAGATCTATTTCAAAAATGAATTAAATATAATGTAGGAAATTTTCTGTAGGTCAAATCTCTAAACCCCTTCTCATTCATTCCACCCTGATCTGAACAATTGCCATTTCTCCTTTGGACATTTCTATGGTTGGAATTTATCAGCCTCAGAAAAAGCCAAGATAGGAAAGAGGCTGGCTGGCAAAAGGCACTTTGGTGGGAGTCATGGCTAAGAGGTATTTCACATAACACTATATTGCGTGCTAGTTGTGCCCATTCCTAGATCAAGGGACCCTACTCACATTCACTCATGCTCTAGTCACTCCTGGTTGGACTACTGAAATGGAGCTGCCTTATAGTGTATCCAGAAACTTCATATGGTGCAAAACGCAGTGGTGTGGCAGTTACGTGTGTTCCTCATAGAACACACATTGGAACTCTGCTCTACAAACTGCATTGGTTACCAGTTTGTTTCTGGGTCCAATTTAAAGTCCTGATTTGAACCTTTAAAACCCTATATAGCATGAAACCAGGTTATTCTCTCTCCATTTAATCTTCCCATCCCACTAGATTCAATATAGAGGCCATAGTGCAGGTTAAATCATTCAGGGAGTTACATTTGGCAGGCCATAGATGGCGGGCCTTCTCAGCTGTGGTGTCCACATCGTGGAATATCTTCCCCCAAAA
>JANHZU010003773.1:5436-17609 GCA_032468055.1 Acrochordus granulatus
CTTCATTTGATAGAAAAACAATTGCTGAAGTATATTTCCTCATTTAATTTGCTAATAAAATATTTTATTGTTATGCTGTATTCAAATGCCTTTATAACAGAAGTGCTAGAACTTCCAGCACTAACATTAAAAAGGTAAAGGTTTCTCTTCCCAAACATGGTCAACTTTAGGAGATGGTACTCATGTCTGTTTCTTAGCTGAAGAGCCAGTGTTTGTCCAAAGATACTTCCGTGGTCAGGTCTCTGGCATTACCACATACCGAGACACAAAGATGCTGTTAGCTTCTGGCCAAGGTGGTACCTATTTATTTACTCACATTTTTCATGCTTTTGAACTGCTAGGTTGGCAGGAGCTGGGGCAGATAACAGATCGTACTGTTGCACGGCAGTCCTTGGGACTTGAACTCAGGCTGCTGACCTTCCAGCTGACAAGCTCAGCATCTTAACTGCTCATGCCACCGCATCCCTTTTTTAACATTACTCTGTGGCTAATTAAGTGTGAATGCTACATCATCAATTCTGCAGTAGATTTGATGAAAAAACAAGGCTAAATTATTATCGAGAATGGTGTAAAAATTCACAGTGCTATAATTACACCTTATTATTGTGTTACTCTCCCTTTTTCTACACATTCTTTAAAAGAGGTGCTCTTATAGCAGCCATACCACCAACAGTCTCCACAGCATTCTGCCAGAATTTGGACTTAAAATGTATGTGACTTCAGCCTTCAGAATTCTCAATAACTTCCATGTTGACAAGGGAATTCAAAGGGCATCCAGGTTGGTTAGATATGGTTATTATAACAGAGAAGTATGAGCTTCTCAAGGTTAAGAACACTTCTGAGAGTCAGAATCTCTTTTGGAGAAGAAGACAGAATAGAGAAGATCTGTTGTCATAAAATAGGAGTGGGAAAACTAAAGACCTAAAGTCCATAGACGAACTATGGAGTAATAGACTTCCTACTACACCTGTCTCATTTTTAGCATTGCTACTATTATAGCATTCTACTATTATAGTTAATTTTAGCCTATCAGCTTATCCTAGAATTCTCTGTCTTTAAGTTTCCCTCTTTTAGAATAAAGCTAGATAATGTAGGATGGCAGAGGAATTAAAAGGTTATAAGTTTTTCTCTATTTTCTGAAAATCCCTTCAAACAATTTAAGCATTAAAATGAGTCAACAAACAAACCTTGCAGGGACCTAACCGTGTTACTGGTTTGAAGTTTTTTTAATTTTTTTTATAAAACTTCTCAGGCAAATGTATATTTGACAAACATAATATATAATCATTGCTCCCTCTCCTAAATCCAATCTATTAAAGCAGAAACCATTAGTTTCAGCTAGGTAATAGATTTCCATGTTAAAGTAGATCTCAGAAATTGGATTGTGAATGAATAATTAGCTATTGCTTTTAATGGCCTCGGGTTAATGCCAGGTAATGTTTTGAAAGAGCCCCAAATACTTCACTTCCTTACTTATGAAGAGTTGGTCCTTTGCCCAAGCAATTCCAATAAGTACATAGGCATTTGTAAACTTCCCACAGTAAGGAAAAAAAATGGAAAATAGCAAAAGAAGCAATGTAGATTTCAAATTTTTAAAAATGGTCATACACCAAAAAAGGGAAAGAAGATCAGATAACAAAGAAAGAATATATAATATTTTACATTCTGTAAGCAGTCCTTGTAAGTACTTACGTATGAATTGGATGGCTATATAAATTTGTTTAATAAATTAATAAATAATTAAAAAATAGATAGCCCTGAATTGTAGAGGTGTGTCAGGAAGACAGTGAAGAATATATTGAGATTAGTAAAGGATACTAAGAATAACAATAATGGCTTCTTTAAAAGAGAGGCATGGTTACGGAGTTGGACAAGAACTGAGGAGATCCAGATCCCTCTTATATCTGCTTCAGGGTGATTAGGCCAAGCATTTTCATTCCATGAAACTATTTTAGAATTTTGCCATGGGGGAAAAAGCTTGAAAAAGGACATCTATGTATCCTGATTTAAATTCTTGGAGATTATAAATCTATAAAATAAACAGATAAAAAGATTAAGAAAAGAATAAGCATGCCAGCCTCTCAGTGAAAAAGATAAAATGCTGATGATATTACAGAAATTACAAAACTAAACTATATTTAATTTGATTTAAGCATAATAAAAATGTGCATCCATCAGGAAATTATAAAAGGCAGTATAAGGGATCAGTATTGACACAAAATATCTTTTTACTGAGTTTAAATCACCAGGAGCAGATGAACTGCAATGTAAAGTATGGAGCTAACTGATTGTGTGACTGAATTCTTATGTATTATTCTTGAGAAGTTCTGGAAAAATGGTGAAGTTCCAAATGACTAGTAGTACATAACAAATGTTCCTATCTTCAAAAAAGGATAAAAGAATAATCCCTCAAATTACAGACCAGTAAATCTGACATCAATATCTGGGATGATTCTAAAGCAGATCATAAAAGTACTTTGAAAACCATGTGGCAATTACATTGATAACATGAATTTGTCAAAAACAGTTCTTTCCAGACTAACTTTATCTCATCTTTTAACTTAGTAATAGACTGTGGAACTGTGTTGACATAATATATCTTGACTAGCAAAGTATTTAAAAAGTATCCCATGGCATGTTGTGTAATAAGCTAATTAAATATGTCTGGATATAAGTGAATATATATTGAAAATAATTTCCTGGAATGATTATCAGAATGGAGAGAAATATCAAGTTCTCTACTTTTCAATATTTTCTTAATTATCTAGATAAAGAGGTGACAGGAATGATTATCAGATTTGCAGATGATACAAAATTGTGGGGGAAAACTAATAACCTAGAAGAAAGAAATAAAATTAAAAATGATACTTGCAAGTTGGAAAAACAGGCTAGAAATAACAGAATAAAATATAACAGAGAAGTACAAATAATATGACCCACAATGTAATGCATAGGTATGTGTGTGTATTGTGTCAATATAGCATATGACATTTATTTTAGTCAGTTACCAGATAAAAACATAACATACATAAATTAAATACAGCAAAGATCAAAGACAATAGAGCATATAGTTTCTGCCCAGAGAAGATAAGGGGATCTGGATGTGGACAAGCCAGCAACTTTGAAGAACAGAGAAAAGTAAATCTACTTAGCTATTTGGGAAGCAAGGATGACAGTTCCCTTAACGGAGCCATACCCACAGCTGGGCTGCCTTGAAGCAACCACCAGGACCTTGCTTTCTGATAAAAATAACCCCCAAATGATAGATTGCATTCTTGTATCCTAGCTCTACTGTAATTTAGGATTTATGACTTGGACTGAGTTTAGAATTCTTTGTCATTTAAACCTTGCCTTGACATGCACCACTCTTTTTTTTTTTGCTGCTGATGCTGCTGCTTCATTCTGTTTTCCACAACTTGTATGCAATCAGTTGGTTATTTTCTAGTTCTGCCTATTGTCTCTTATGGGTGCAGTTTGGGATGGACTCTGTGAATACCTGACTGTTGACTAAAACTGCAGTGGCTCTGCCAGCATTACACCTGGCTATGAAGCAAGATTTTACCTTCCCAAGATTTTTTCAGAAGCATGTATGTGAATCCTCAGCCAGGCATTTTGCCTTAACTTGCCATGTTGTTGTTTGAAGTACAAATGCACCATTAAATCAGTCACAACTTGCTGTGGTGTGTTTGGTCAGTTTAGAAAAAGACAGACTATCCAAGATAAGAATTCTACTACAGACTGGAGGCTGTATTGAAGCAAGGGTCACTTATTGTCCAGTTGCTTTTTTGTATATATATAATGCCTCAATTTTATTAGAGCAGTGCAGTAACATGAATTTGATGAGAAACAAGAACTTGAAATGTGCATTATATCTGTCAGCATATTCTTGATCAAGTAAATCTTTAGACAGAGTTTTCTTAAAGACTTGCCAACAAGTGTGACATGAATGCCCATGTGCATCAATGCTTCAAATAAAGTTTTCTCCTTTAAATACAAATATCTGCAGATTCCTACTATTTATGAATACTGTGTGTGTGTGTGCCTTGGCTGTGTCACTCACACACAAATGTAAAAACATGCTTTGCAGAAAATATTGTTTTGCTGTTTATTTTAAAAAGTTTGGAAAACTTCTCAATGAACTGTACCAGCTCATTCCCTATTACAGAAGTAATAACCCCAGTATAACAGGTTTTGCTCAGCTGTGAAGGCACTCATCTATTTAATAAGACATATGTAGTATTTTAGAACTTCATAAAATAAAACAGGTAATGTAATGCAGGAATACTGCAATTGAGCAAGAATAATTCCATTTAATTCCAGCAACTATTTTTTCTTTCATCCTCACAGGAAAAGGGAACAGCAGAGGATAAGATGGTTAGATAGCATCGTCAATGTGGTGGGCGTAGGTTTATTTGAGCTCTGGGAGACTGAGTTCCAGGAGACAGTGGAGGACAGGCTGGCCTGGTGTGCTGTGGTCCATAGGGTCACAAAGAGTTGGACACGACTTAGTGACTGAACAACAGAAAAAGCACAGCTTACACATACTGTTAGTTTTGCTTGAATTTATTTATTTATCATGCTTATTTGCTGCCAATCTTCTCATGATGGTCTCTCAGCAGCGTACAATTACATTATAGTTTTACATTAACAATTACATTATGTTAAACCCTGCGCCCCAGGCTGACACTATGGGGGCTTTTTCCATGGATCCCATTCAGGCAGATTTTAAAATCACTCAGTCCTTAACCAGCCCTCAGCTTTATTTCTGGAAAGCAAGGATTTATGACTTGAATAATATAAAGTAAAAGTAACAAGAGAAAATAAACACCCTAAAGTGACCATAATATTTCTATAGAATAGAAGAGTTTTAAGACAGATAACCCAGCAGACTAGGAAAGAAAATACAGTACTTAGAAACATCACACAAATTTATGAACTGGATGGAATCATTTTAAGCTGCCAAGTGATACATGTCTCTCTGTGTTAAATTTATTCACAGTTCCTCTGTGCTTTGATTTTTATTAAAAAATGCAATGATTATATAAAAGAATAATTAAAGTAAATCAACTTGAATACAATCCACCAATTCTACTTATGAAATTTTAAAAATCTGACCTTGTCTTTGAAATAACAAAGTATTGGGAGCATACAAAATGGAAAAAAGATGCCAATCTAATTGGGGGTCAATTAGAACAAGCCCTACTTTTTTTTTTCTATTTGTAGAACTTCACATGAAGATCTTGACAGCAAAAATTACAATTCTAAGTCAACTGAATCCACATTAAACAACATTCATATTTAAATTCCTGAGAAAAAAAATCTTGTAGTGTGATATAATACGCTGGTTTTCAGACAAAAAAGTCAAACTGATACAATTTTACTACCTCATTTGTTGGTTTTATGTGCAAGGTGTTATGACATGGAACTGAGGCAGGCCTAAGCCAGAGAGGTGAGCGAGCCGAATTATGTGGGCCAAAAACATTGTTTGTCAAAACAAAATTGACTCCAGAGGAGTCAGTTGTAGATACTGATACTAAATACAAATCAGAGTTCATTAAATCCATTCCATTTCCTAAACTCTGCTAGGAGTTAGCATCGTTTACTTCAGACCTGAGAACAAGTGCTCACCAATCCCAGAGAAACTGTAGGATCGAGGGATACCCCTTAAGTTTTCTATTCTCTGGAATAAACATGGTTCATAAATATGCCATAGCCAGTCTAAGCATTCAGTATTTGTTGAACTGAGTTGTGTAAGATGTTAGGATCGTCCAGAATGAGGGCATACATAAGCTTCTGATAATGCATGATGCTGGTTCATGGCAAAAGATGCTTGTACAACTGTATAAGTAGTCCTCACCTTACAACCATTCATTTAGCAGTCGTTTGAAGTTATTGATGGCACTGAAAAATGTGACTTATAGTGGTCCTTGTATTTACAATTGTTGCAGCATTCCCACAGTCACGTGATCACAATTCTAGTGCTTGGCAACCAGCATTATAAGGGCTACAGCATCCTGAAGTCATGTGATTGCCACTTGTGACCTCCCCAGCTGACTTCTGACAAGCGAGTTAATGGGGAAGATTTGCTTAGCAACCTCAGTGATTTGCTTATCAACCATGGCAAAAAAGGTAATATCAGGAGCAGTCACATAACTCACTTAAAGACCATATTGCTTAGAGACAGAGATCCCAATTGTTGTCGTAGGTTGAGGACTACCTGTCTACAAAAAGGGATTTTTTTTCAGAAAACCTCCAGGAGGACCATACGGATATCTGCAGAAGTTGCCACCATTACAACACCTGACAAACTGATGCCTCAAATGGACAAATGGGAATTGGGAGAATAAAACAATATGGAAAAGTCTTTCTTCTTGAAGTTACCAATGGACAAAAAGCCATAGATTTTCAATTTTATTTTCTTTTTAAAATTTAATTTAGAAATTAATGAAGTAGATGAATTCCAATTTTTTGTCTTTATAGTCAGAATAGAACAGAACATGAGTCATAGTTTCAATTTTAGATTTAATTTCTAGGCATTCCCAATGATTAATTAAATCACCATCACATTTAATATTTAAATTCTTAGGAAGTACAGTAAAATATGCAATGATCTTATAAACACTTGCAAGTTACTGTCTTAACAAATAGCTAGATGGATTAAATTTTGATTATTAAGCACACTATATGTCAATATTTTTTTCTTGTTTTAAGCTAGTAAATACATCCAAAGATTCTTTGGAAAAGGTCCAAAGATTGCCAGGTTTACTTCCTTTTGTGTTCATCAATGCTAAAAAATAAAATGGAGCTTCTTTAAGCAGAAATGCCAAATGCACAAAGCTGCCAAAGAGCTGCATTTGAACAAACCCCCAGGACCATGGGATAAGCAGTCACTCTGTTGCCTGATTGGAAAATGATTTCCCTATTTAGCTTCTGCTTCATCATTGCTTGGCATCCCCAGGGTGCACTGTTCTTGATAGGTTAGCTGTCAAATGCTCCATTGTCCAAATTACACTACTCCTGCAGATTTCCTGCTAAGAAACAATTTACTGAAGCATTCTGCCATCCGTCTTATGGACCATGTTTTCCAGGGAGTTTTTCAAGTATCAAAAGTTGATTGACTTGCTCGACACATATGAACACTCTTGAGAGCTCTTGCCATCCATCCACCCAAACAGATCTTTGAAAGCAAGTTAAACCAATTGTAATGTGAAATACAATCTGAAATGATTCAGATACTCGAAAACACAGTCGCCCTTTAAATATTCCAAAAAGAAACAAAAAACAGAGTTATCACATCATTTCTTCTTCGTGCAGAGTTACTTTCTTGATTCTATATCAGGCCTAACTATTATACATTAGTTTTGTTATTTCCAGGAAACATGGCAAACACATTCCCAAGGAATAAAAATTAGGAAGACAGACTGTTGCTCTGCCTTTTGTTCAACCAGTCATATTCAGACTGATGACAAAAAACTTTGCTCCTCTGCCCTCCACCCCAAGGTAAAAGGTGATATGCCAAGGGTTGGGGTACAGGGTTCTTATATTTAGGGCTTCCTAAGGATGTTGAGTGTCCTATTATCTGTTTCACAATCTTCCCTTGAGCAGTCTGTTGCTTCTATTATTTCCAAACTTCACTTCAATCTCAAGGAATGTTTTCTTCCAAATTCAGCCTTTCAATTTAGGCAGCAGAGACAACCAGCAAGGCTGCAGATCAGTGAAAAGATACATACTAGAACAAAAGAAGTTTGTGTGATGATCCCGCCCCAAAAGGCAAGTTGAATCATATTTTTTAAAAAAACTATTGAACACAAAGCTACTTTTTCAGTAAGAGAAATGAACATTGAAGAAATAAAATACAAATTTCTGTATTATTTTTAGCTGCCTGTTTTTCATCTTTACAATAGCTACTAAGTTTAAGTGCAGACACTGTGAGTTAGCTGAGCTCAGTGGTTTGGATTTAGCTGAGCTCAATGGTTTGGATCCAAACCATTGAGCTGAGCTCAATGGTTTGGATCTGTAAACCCAATATGTGCTATTCCGCCCATTCATGACACTGAAACCCCATTGCAATGACATTCTGACATTCTGGTGTTTTCATTTAGTTTTTCTGGCAACTGTATGGAAGTACAGTAATGAGTCATTGCCTTCTTCTAGGAATGTTTTTGACTTCTCATTCTAGATGATACTATCTTGGTTTAATATGAATAAAGTTAAAGTAAGATGCTGAAAAAAGAAAAAAAATGGTTCTGTCTTCAAAACAGAGGACAGAAGACGTGGGACCTGTCAGCTTGATGCTTATGTTGGGCCAAAGTGTTAAACAGCATAATGTCAGGCACAGGGAACCAGAACAACTCCATGAATAAACCAAAAGTTTCTTGATTGCTGATCACCTATTTACTGACTGCATTCCCTTGGGAACCGGGAGATAAAAGCTTCACCAGTGTGGCCTATGTTGTTTCTTCTCACAGAGCAACTCCATGCTTGCATACCTCTTTATTCTCCCATCTCCTTTAGCAGGTGATTCCATCACATCTGATTATGGAGAACTGAATAGAAAATTGGAATTAGTAAGAGTCAGTATGAGCTTGTCATAAAGAAGTCATGCTGGACTAAACTTACATGCTTTTTCATCCAAGTTGTTTGCTTAGGAAAATGCCTGTATATAAATTACTTTGATCACAGCAAAGCATTCAAAAATTATTTCATGATGAGTGAAGTTGATGAGAGAGCAGGAAGGAACCAAATGGATAGAGACTACTAGGAAAGTAGATTTAGGATATATATTAGGAACAATTTATGAAAGTAGAGCTGATGGAATAGACTGCCTTTCTTATATCATGGTAGATGACAGCGTAACGGGATGAGCATCCATTATTTACTCCAGCTCTTGCTAACCTAGCAGTTCGAAAGCATGCAAAATGCAAGTAGATAAATCGGTGAGACGGGAACAGCGTTCCATGTGCCTCTGAGCATAGTCATGCCAGCCACATGACCACAGAAACATTTTCAGATAACACTGGCTCTTTGGCTATGAAACAGAGATGAGCACCACCCCCTAGAGTCAGACACAACTGAAAGGGGAAAATTTTACCTTTATCTGTACTTTGTATTTTTAATTGATGACTTAGAAATTCTGAGGTTTTCTAAGGATATGTGATTGTTTAACTTATTTAGGACTTGAGATTTGTTGTACATAAGTCTATTATAACACATTTATCCTTTTTGTTATTTTTCTTTGTTTTGTTTTTGTTTTCATTCTGTTCTCACTTTATCCTACAGTATTTCTATTTTCACTTAGATTTGTTTTTAGTTACTTTTTTTCTAACTCTTTAGCTTTTTTGAAATCAGCCATAGTCTCCTGGGTACTATTACTTCTTTGGGATATATTTGACTGTCTAATAGCTGCTTAACACAGTGCATATTCCTAATACAGTATATATCAAATAAAATGTCAAGTTATTAACTGCCTATCTCTAGCTACCTTTTCATATTAAAACAAATTGGTGCTTGGTTACATTTTACAATACAGTGACAGCTGAAACACAATGTTCATAACTGCTGACTACATTTAAAAAAACTATATAAGAAAATATTTTCAAAATGTTAATGGATTGATTATGTTATTTGTTAAGATTTTCTGCTCATCAGTGTCCAGGTGTGTAAGATATTTTGTTTTGAACTATCTTTTAATCTACAAACTATTAAACTTTCTGATTCTTATTTCTTCCAAAAAACCTCTTATATTACTTGTATCAGTTTTAAAAGAACAATTAATGTACTGTTGCCTTGAAGCAGATTAGATTATTGGGTCCTCTCGTCATATAATGCCTTATTAGATATGGCATTCATTATCTACTATTTTGACTAGTAAACAGTTATTTTTAGGTTATGATTTTCAGGCCCTTTCACAACATTAATTTTATTTATTTATTTATTGAATTTATAATAATATTTGTTCACACATCATGCTAAGCCATGGTTTATTTTAGCCACAGCTGATGGAATATGCTACAGTTGCTAAATTTATACACTGCATTAATCTAAACACAGATAATCAACTTTCTAGCTAAATTTGATGTATGGACTTGGCCAGTTATTTAAAATAGTTACTTTAATGTGACTACAATAAGATTCTCGATCATATATTATGTGCTTGTATGTTGAGTACATGGAAGTCAACATCAAAAAAAGAATATATTTGTGGTGATCAGGCCTATATTGAAACAGTGATTCATGTTTAGCTCTAGTTTTGTACTGTCACTTTTCTTTCATTTTATTGCATCCATTGATTTATTATAGAAAACCACTATGATACTAGTTGAGTAGCAATGCATAAAAATTTAAATATTATTAAAAAACATTATGCAGCAAATGTCCCAAGGTTTATAAAACAATTTATCAAAATCTCTGATGATGAAAATAGAATTTCAATCAGGGAACTTTTTGGTGTAGATACACAGACAAAGATAATCTAGCGTGATTCAGCTCTACAGGATTTTAATTCTTTATGGTTTTATTGTGTCCTACTTGATCATTCTGCTATTATGTCTGCTGCCTTCAACTTCCAATTAAATAATTCCATATATCATTCTCATTCTTTTTCTTTGAAAATAAGTTGAGCTGCTTTCAGCATGAATGTGACTGCTTTGAAACCGAATATGACTTATTGTTCATGCTGGTATAAAAGTGTAATCTAAGTATGTTATTTTTAAAATTGTATTTTAATAATTATGGTTGGTATATTTCAATATAAACCCATTAGTGGACAATGTATTTATAAACCTATTTTGTTTTTAAGTCCTGAAAGATGGTTGAGAAATTTGCAAACATATAATTTTAATCTAGGATGCCAAAGCATTTTAACTGATTTGTTTCTGTTATTATTATGCAAAATGTTTTGGATTCTCACAAGTAACAAAGGAGGCTGGCCAATATAGAATGTGAACTGGGATTTGTTTTGTTAAACAGGTGAATGCTATTAATCTAGGACAGATATACAAAAAAAATGTTAATTATGCCAGTTACTCAGAAAGTACACAATTGATTTATCCAGCAAGTGTATTATTTCTTAATTTCCACTATATTTATTAAGGATGGGAAGGATTTTGTTAGCCTCACTAATTACTTATTTCTTTTTGAAATCCAATATTCAAAGTCATGAATAGAGGCTTTTTGTTTACTTTAAATCTAAAAGAAAGTTGCCTTTGGGGTTGAGCTCAACTCTTGCTGACTTATATGAATTTAGGCATGTAAGTGCATTGTCATTGCCTTTTTCCAGGATATTTTTTCATGTCCATGTTGTTTTCTTGGCAATAATGTGGAAGTAGTTTGCCATTACCTTCTTTCAGTTTGTTGTAACAGAAAATTTCCCAATCAAGCCCATAGCTCTGGATTCTCAGATATTCCTCTAGTCCAGTTTCTCAGCTATGGCAATTTAATGGCCTGTGATGTCGGCGTTTGTAAACTAGGTAAATTTTTCTGGACAAAAACAATTGTAACCCCAATTGTTCATAACTTGAAGCATTTGTAAACCAAGGGTTGACTGTTAGATCAATTTTTATAAAGGGCAGCTGGGGATAATACAAAATTAAAATATTTTAAACATGCCAGATTCTATCATATCAGAGATGAACTAATTTTATGCATAGGCAGCAAGAAATGAAATGCCATTCATGTCTGGTTCATAATCCTGGAAAATATTTTGTTTCACATGGATATACATTCCCATCCATTTTATTTTGTAAACTAGTTTCTCTTCCAGTAGATTTTTCCAGGCTCTTAATAGCCCTTGCAGCTGAAGAACAGATTTTTTCTCTCTCTCAGCACTCCATTACCATTCCTTGGAAAATGCCACTCAAATTAGTGCAAACAAATTCCTGAGACCTCACAAACAGTGTATTATTTTCCAGGAGAGTGCTATTACACCTGCACATTTCAGCAGAGGGCCATGCTTGAGTGAACACTCAAGAAAGTACCGACTATTGGAAATGGAGGCAATTGCAACATATGGCTGAGAAAGGCACATAGGGTTGTAAAATAGTAGTCTGTTCGGAAAAAAGGGGGGCATTCTTAAATTTACTGTTCCAAATACAATCTAGGCCTGTATCCCTAATGCAAAACTTTCACAATGCTAGCCAAAATTGGCACTTCTTTTTAATGTCACTATAGATATG